>OMMV01186171.1:0-12885 GCA_900302635.1 Chatrabus melanurus | reverse complement strand
AGCCTCTTTATACAGAGAAGGCTGTAGCGTGTGGTGCGTAACGCCTTTGAAAATAAAGGAATTCAGAGTGCAGTGCAAACGGGCCTTTACCACTCATCAAAAAAGGACAGAAGTCATAGTTTTTTCTCAGTAGTACTACTAGAATCACTGTTTGAAAGAAAAAAACCCCTAAGGCACTATTCGCTATTGCTCCCATTTAAAACATGTAAATTCGACTTGGGTTCCGCTACACTGTTGAGCCTTGGTTGAGCTTCACACTTTGAGAATCACTGCTATACACCAAGAGTGCAGATGGTGCGTTCCATTTGTACTCTGAGGTTATATTTTCCCAGTTCCGCCCCCCAGGAACGCCCCCTGAAGTCGTATTTCCAACTCGCCAACTCGTACAAACCCCTCGTACCCCGAGTTCACAATCAAACATGGCTGCTCCCAGCAGCAACGGTAATTTTTACTGTTTTTAGCGCTTCTGTCTTTTTGTGTCCAATTTAATAAATCGTGCACACAGTACTGTCCTACTGCTGTCTGTGGACACGTTGCTGCAGTATTTTTATGCATGAAATACCGCGTGATGTGTTGTTTATTAACTGGTGCCACTACACGACGCTACAAACCCGAGAAGTAAATTAAGTATTAAGTATAAGACACTAATGTAACTTCTGCAACATCTGTTCTCATCCATAAGGTCTCTTTGGTTGGCCACATATATTTTGTAGCATTCTATACTCCAAAATCTTGGAGGAGTCCAGCTTATTTTCCGAATTGCGGCGCTGTGCGGCAAATGGAACGCGTTTACCTTGGGTGTAACGTCATTCCCAGTTACGAGTTCCGAGGTAAATGGAACGCAGCATAATCACTGCGCCACCATGCTGCCCCTTTTCTGCTGCTCTGAATGTTCAACCAAATTCAACTTTGACCCAACTACTGCTGACCTCTATGTTCGAAAGCAATGAGAGATGCACTGTACGCGACACTGTCGACAAGACAAACAATGCCTTACAACAAGTCTTCTCGTTTCTTGACGATGTGGTTGTTAAGGTAACAATGCTACTGGTCAAGGCGTAGGGTATCGGAGGTGGAGACCGTGGAGTGACCGTTGGAGAACTCGCTCTCCATGGCGCAAGAAATGGACATCAGAAAACACCCAGAAACCCAGTGGTTTCTGGGTGTTTTCTGATGTCCTGTAGTTATACTGGTGCAGGAACTAAACGAAAAAAAACAAACAAGTTACATAGTGTGATTCCCACAGTTGAAACACATTTTACTTTCCCAAGAACCTAAAAAAGTCCCCACAAATGCTACTTATTAGAGTTAAATACTGCAGCCTTGTCCACTCAGACTTTCATTGGACGAAATTCAATAACAAACTAAGTGCATGCATTCTGCGCTACGTTATAGTGCACTGACAATGAAGAAGAAACACAGCTGAAAGACAGATGCTGTGCAGCTAAAGCTCCTTTTCTAACTGTAGTTTTAGCCCAAAACAAGAATTGAATTGCTGTGAAAAATAAAGGAATCGAACTGCTATGTCTGCATGAAATGCATAAAATCACAGGTTGGATTTTAAGGTCTTCAGCTTTTAGATTCCAGGGTTTCTTGATATGGGTTAATACAATTTAACAACAACAACTTCAAAACATCAAGATGTCACGTGGCCTATTATGACACCTCGATCTGAGAAGCTATTTGCAAACTGAAAGGTACTTATTAGAGACTGCAGATGTTCACAGAAGAAAGCTGTTTACTACCTCAAAAGTCTACAAAATCTGGACTTCCTCCTCTTTAACAGTATGCATTTCAGCAATAAAAAGGATGTTTATATAGCAATTAAGCCATGAGCTGGAAAAGAGGGGGAAGGCTCCAAAAGGGGGAGGGGAAAATAAAAACCTTAACACAAAACCACGCGATCCCACTTTAATAGAAAGCAGAGCAAGAGCCGCTGACTGGGGTTCAGTCGTAAAGACAAACAAGCATTAACTGGGATGTTTTAAAAGCAACAACAGAAGGTTTTTATTTAATGTCTTAAAGCTTTACTGTTATTTCCTTTTCAAGGGGCTGAGGGTAACAGTAAACCCGGTGTCGAGCAAGAGGCCCTCGCCGGCTACGGCAACGCAGCAGCTAGCATCTGTGATCTTTACCAATTGAGCTCCAGAGGCTGTGCTCCACTTGCCCCGAGCTGCCAACAAGGCAGGCCTCTCAGCTATCCCCTGGAAGCCTAATCGACCTGGAAGGGCCCTGTCAACCACTCAGCCTCAGGGTCACATATGGAAGTGACTAGAGCTATTCTAAGTCACCCGGGGATATTCATAAATCTCCAGGCTATTTCCTTAAGCTAATGACTGGGGAGAGCCAAGTCTCTGTGTGTGTCTGGCAATATCATGGCACCAGTTTATCCTTTTCCACTTGCTGTCCCTTTCTCTGCCCGCCAACCAGGAAGTAAATATCTATGGTAATAGCAGTGACTAAACTGCTCTCTAAACAGCCCCAGATTCGGGTCCCCTGGAGATTTCATTTTATAGCTTATAGGGGCAACATGCTATCACGTTCCAGAAAATGTAGACGGCTACTGCATGCCGAGGTTCAAAGATTGATGTCAAAACAAAGTCTGGCTCTGGCCTCGTGCTTCAGAAAAACATTTAAGTCAATGAACTTTATATACACTAACTGTGGCTCTCGCCCTCCAATGGCTTCCCTGTGATAATGTGCAGAGGGTGGGATCCATTGGACAGGCAGTGGAGCCAGTAAATCTGATACTCTCCTCGAGGAGAACAAGTACTCTTTTATGCGAACGGTTTACAGCTCCATATGTATTTTCGATTCAGATTTATTTAACGAGGGGCTCTGTAAGACCCCTGAGGGATCCATAAGCCTTAGTGCTCCATCTCCACCTCTCTTGTTAGATTTACGTCCTACAACAACACAAACAAAACTCTTGTTTCTCCCCCAGGAGCCCAGCTGTGAATCAGAGCAGCTTCTATCCAAGCTCCACATGCAAAACAGGAAAAGGGAGAGAAACGGAACAAGTAGATAAATTCAAATGATCTGGGCAAAACAAATTAGGAGGCGGAACGCTGGTGAAGGGGGTGGGAACCGCGGTAGATAGTTTTATAGTGGAGATGCGTGCAACCTAGTCCATAATCATTTTGAGTGGACACCCAGTTTAGGAGGTTCAGCCAAGTGAGGCTAACTGGGATTGATGGGACAAAGCTGAGGCACTTGCACATACTGAAGACACATTGAGGTCTACGGTGAATACTGAGCTCCGGCCGGGGCTCACATACAACATGATCAGGGCTTTACAGCGTCAAAGCCCTCCATCCTTTGTTGTATTGTCTTGTCTGACACGTTGAAGGATGTGTGGGAGCTCGGGGCAGACAAAGGCCTCTCCCGGCTGGCCCATTAGCTGGAGAGAGCGAAGTCCAGAGCATCAGAGCATGTCCCCTGCTCTCGAGCGGGGGCTGTTTTATTAATGAGCCAATCGAATGAGTGCAGACTGGGAGCTGGTCGCTGCTGACAGTAGGAAACACCTTTGGCGGCCGGCCTGGTGAGTGAGTGTAGCTGGGAGTCAGAGGACCGATTCCTGCAGGGGCCTGGGCTAGTAATGTTCTCCCTGGCGGGCCTCGGCGGAGGCACATTTGACAAATGGACTCCTTTAGCACGGCTGTGCCGGGGGATCTGGGTTCTAGTGTTGGCTCACGGTTGGTTTACCTGCCCACCGCCATGCTCACTTATTCATCTACACCACCTCCCCTGAGCTCAGACAGCTACTGACTGATAATGAGGCCATGTACACATGAATGGATGGGCCAGGCTACCAACGACACACAAACACGCGAGCGCGCTCACACATGCGTGCGCACGGACATGCACACGGGGCACTGAGGCTGCCTGTGCTGACATAGGCAGTGCTGGCGGGCTGTTGTTCTTAGGAATATGGAATAATGTAGTTGGCGTTGTTGCTATGATGGATTATAGTGGAAAATTGGCAAAAGAAAACTGCACTATCCTTGGGGAAAATAAGGTAACCAAAGTGGCTTACTGTAATAGGCAGAGATTTGGATTGGTCATTAGTCAACATTTGGATAAATTTTTCACGCAGCATAACTTCAATAACGTCAGTAGCACTTTGCAAGGATTGCATTTGCCTATTATAAAACGTTTCAAGATTTTGTTTTGACAGACAGTTTAATTTACTCCTGAATTCTTTGCATCTCGCCTGAATCAGACAGACACTAGAAATGGGCGCGCTGGCATTTGCAGCACACTTTCTTTCTGCAGATTAGACATTTGTTGACATTTATCAAGCAGGGGAAAAAAAACCATCAGATCTTTCGCAGACTTTCTTTTTTCGAGAGGGGAGGGGGGGAGGAGGGCGAACAAACTTGTTTTCTTGTGTGGTGGCAGATGCTGAGGTGTGAGACAAGCACCGCGACAGATCAGGATGTGTGTAAACAAGGCGTTGAATGCATTTGTGTTTTCTTCGCATGGTGCAGGATTGTGACAAATTCCAGAGCAAGTCTCTAGTGAGTCCCACTGCTTTGGTGTCAGCACCGAGCGGCTGTCTGCGCGTGATGGAGCCGGGAAGCGCGGAACACCGCGGCCTCCCGTGGGATGCGTGCCGAACAAGATGTCGCCTGTCAAGCGAGAAGCATTTGAAAATAAATAACATCAATGACGATTTCAGTTTACTTGTCACGAGCGTATGCGCTTTGAGATGTGATGCCATCACTCTGCTGGGGATGCAATTGCTCCTCTTCAGGTTCAACATCAATCTGTTGAAGGCTCGGTCTTAACAAGATGCTGGTGGAGTTGTGTGCAGTGATCACTCATTAAAACCACTATCGTGAAAACTGTGGATTTACTCGATTGCCTGTTTCTAAATCTTAGAAGATCTCCTGTTTTCAACTGGCAATGGTTACACATTGTTTAAAACCATCTCAGCTCCACAGAACCTTGAAGGAGAACAAGAAAATGTATCCTATGCAGCTTACCATATTGACAACATTGCTGCATGCCAATGCCTGTCCTATTTTTTACTTTACCACCTTGTATTTACCGAAAACATATGCTGAACAAACACATGGCTTGCACATGCTAGCCCCAAAAGGAGCCAAACCAAACTTTTGTTAAACATACGGATTCTTTCACAACAAAAGGTTTTTGACAACTTACAGATGAAGACTGAAGTCCCACGTATTGGCCCGCAGAATCAAAATAAGCAGTATGTCTCTCAATGTCAATTCACAATGAGACCACCATGTCACTAACATCGAGAGTGTCTGCCACTGGAATGCTTGAACACATGTGGAAAATGCATGGTTTGGTACAAAGATGTACTAAAACATTCATAAACAGTTTATGGAAATATGTTGTAAATCACTTCTATACTACTAAAGGAAGGAACCAGGTTTCTCTCTGCCGCTATACATTTCACCATGTGAATACCTACGGTTCTGTAATTGCACAGACTGATAGTTGACATACATGTGATGTGTCAGAGGACATTTTTAGCTGCGATTAACAACCCACTAATTACTTAATTACATATTTCTTTTTTCCCATGCTAAAAGTGGCCGTTATCATCTTGGATTAACGTCATTTCCACCGATTGGCACACACGCATACCTCACCCCTCGGCATTGATCGCTACAAAATCCATCAATATCCACCATAAAATCGGGCCATTCATGCTCCATTCGTCAACAGACAGCTTTAAAAGACTCCAATATCAACTATACAGGTATTTATGGCGTTCTTTCACACAGAGGAAGGCATGATTTCAGATGTTTACCTGCTGGGGCATAGTTTTGCATCAGGACTCGCTGATCATCTTAAAGAGCACTTGTACATGTCCATCCCAGGGATGTATCATGTGAGCTCAAACTATCAAACTTGGTCAAGAGGGCGTGCGTTAGCACGGGCTTATGGTCTAGTTCTATGAGATTTGTATCACTTTGTTAGTTTGGAACAGATATTCAATAATTCCCAAGGCTTTAGTTCCACCTTGTGATGTTTGAATTGAAGTACAAATGAGTAACAATGTGCTTCTAAGGCTCTGGATCTCTAGTTGCTGTTCATTATCTCCGTGTGAAAAACCATCAGCTGTAGCCCCTCTTTGGGACCTGTCCATCCAGCCCCTGTACAGATTAGGGATGGCACGATATCACTTTTTTCATACGATACAGACACAGGAACCTTCAGTATCTGCTATACCAATCAAATACCCTTTTCCCCTTCTTAAAACAACTAATCTGTTAATATATACATTTGTCTGGATGTACTTTGCTAACCTAGCCATCTAAACAGCAACTGAAACTGTGAAACAAATATTCCACTCCCCTAAAGAAAAACATACATAGTCCACAACATGGCTCAGATGTGCAATAGAAGACTCGGATCAGATCGGAGGTGGTCCCTCCCCCCCCCGATATCTGATCAAGTAATTTTGACCAATATCAGACCAATACCAAAAATATCAGATCGGCCCACCCCCAGGACAAATTTCCGGAGCTTTAAGGTGGAACCTTCTGTGTAAATTACGACTAACATCTTATAAAACAAGTCAAACAAGTAATTTCTGTTATTACTACTGTACAACTTCTGACATGGCTATAAATACCTTTATGTACTGTAAATCAGGCAATTAGATCTTTTCCTCTGGCAACCATTGGAGTTGGTGAAACCTCTACACACATTCAGAGGAACATCGGAGGTTAGTTAATTGACATTTTGGCCAAAGTGGCTTCCAGTACAATTGCATTCTAAGACATTTTATGACTCAACGAACAAACCCAATATGCAATACTGATGCCAGGAGCTTCGATGCAAGGTGCTGACCTTCACACTAGAAGCAATTTGAGGTTCAGACACTTTGACACACAGACAGACACAGCTGGAGACTGCTTCCCCAGTCCTTCAGTTAATTGACCAATCCCACTTTCCCAACAGAGCTATGTTTACCCCTGAGTTATATGATCACCTCTGTTCGTTTGCGTGCCTGTTTGTCAAAACTGTAAATCTTTATGAATGTCCTCACATAGAGTATACATGCTCAATAGAGGAAATACAGATTTGTAACTGTAACTCTTGGTTGTCTGGAGGTAATAATGGTGTTGTTCATCATTATTCTAGAGGTGGTTTGCGCTATGTGAGTGTCCTTCCAATTATTATCTGTTATTAAACTGTTGAAGAACACTTATAGTCCAGATGCAGCCATTCAAACTGTCAAATGATAAGTCCACCAATTACACTCTGATTGTAAGTCCAAGGACAATTCATTAGCCTTGACTGGAATTCAGTGTGTATCATAAGTCAATGCAAGAAGACAGGTGTGACCACTCTTAAGATACTAAATTCTATGTTGCTTCTTATGTGTGTATGTAGAGCAGGTGGCTCTGTGGTATAGGTGTTGGACTACCAATATATAGACCGGGGTTTGATTCCAGGTGTGCGCGTCCCAGTCATGCTTCCTGACTGTGTCCTTGGACAAGACACTTCATCTGCATCGTCCCAGTCCACCCAACTACAAATGGGTATGAGTCTTGGCTGGGGACATAACCCACGATGGACTGGCACCCTTGTCCATGGGGAGTTGTAGGCTCTCATCCGCTTTATCCTACAGTAGCCGTGGATACGCACCAGCCCGCTGGGCCTCAGGGCTTGTATGTAGGACTTGCTTACTTTTTCTTCTTCATATATGTGTATACATGAATATGTACTGATTTGCCCTCAGTACATTGGAATGAAGCCCAGCAGGGAAGCCTGAACCAAATGAAGCCTCAAAAAAGACCAAAGAGCACTTGTAACACAAAGAGTTTCATCTTAGCTCCTTAAGGAGGACCATCTGTTCAAATGCAGTCTCTCCCTCTCCCCCTCTCTCTGTAGCTGCTCCGCAGTCGATCGTAGGTCAAGAGCAGGAAAACAAATGTGCACTGTGCACATGTGTCTGTCTGCCATTCCTCCAGCCAGAGATTACATATCAGAATGTTCTTTTGGCAACACTGCAAAAGAGAGCAAAAAGAAGAAAAAAAAAGGTCCCCTGAGGTATGGCGGCCAGATCTGACTTCCTTAGAAAGGCATCATAAATTGTTTTCACTGTGTTCATCTCCTGGAGACTGGGGCTCATCTCAAGTGCATGGAGACTGGAAAGAGGGGAGGAGGTGCTGAAAATGGAGACGGGATGGATGAGGTGAAGGGAAAAATGTGGAGAACTGAAGACTGAGGAGTCTCAGCATCTGATTTCTGGAGGGGATGTTTCACCACACTTGCTGTGGCCTCCTTTCTGCTTTGTGGAGGGATGATTGGTGCTGTCATGTCTTGTAATCCCACCTGCCACCGATACAGGCAGCTTTTGAAAGTCTATTTTAAAGCTGATCACCAGGCTGATGCAGGAGAATAACGTGAGCTGCAGAGCAGGGGTACACGAACAATTTCAACACATGACCTTCAGGTACTAAAGGCTCTATTGGTTCGAAAAGTATTCATGAGTCCCGTTTCCACCGCAGGAACTCAACGTACTTCCCAGATGTCACGAATGTTTACAGGAACGGCCCTGTAATTGCCCTTCTCAGCTCATTGTGTGTACATTGCGGTGAAGACCCACTAGGCTCATGCAGCTACATATGGAGTTACAGCAAGAATCGAATGCAAGCGATAGCTAACCATAAACTTTAACGTTGGATGCAAGACGATAAAAGTTTGCTTGTTTGTTATCGCTAACATCCAACGTTGGCACGCTAGTCAGGTGGCAAAAGTAGGAGTAACTTATGCTTTTTTATTTGGCTTCCTAACATAATATAGTGGTTGGTAATGCAAGCTCTTAAAACATCTGTATGTCATTCATTTCTTCCCTGACTCAGGTCTTCGTCTGCGACGTCCTCCGTGGTTGAAGAAAGCAGCTAGTCTTTTGTCCCCGCATTGCCGGTGTACGGCCAACTGTGGCCCAGTATCACTTGTTGGTTTTGCAGTCGGAGCTGCTTTTGTCTTTGTTGTCCTTCAGATGCTTGTAGTCCTGCTTCAACTTCTTGAATTTCTCTCGGCACTGTTTTGCAGTGTGTTTAATTCCAAGGGTATCCAGCTGTGCTCACATGCCATGTAGATTTTCTCATTCATCCTTGAGGACTCGAATCCTCGCTGGTCCTCGTCTGTCGAGAAGAAAGCCGACAACGCCTGTACCTTCTCATCGGTCCATCTGTCGCCTCCATTCTGTTTCATTTCTTCTGCTCACTTTTGGAAATGGTGCTTGTGGGTTATTGTTGCCTTCTCCTGGGTGAGTTCGACCAATAAGCATTGGTCACACTCAACGGTTTTTCAGGGTGGTTTGGAAATATCTACCCCAGAGCATGGACTTATTTAGCCCCTGAAAAGGCCCCAAAAATCACCTTTCAGGGCAGTCCCTGTGGTGGAGAGACGCACAAAGATGTCGGACCCCTTAAGGGCGGAAATATATTTGCTTTTAACTACGCGTTCGTGTATGCACGATGGCTGCCTCACGTATTCTGTGTCCGTTTGGTGCGTCGGTTGTACACGTCCTCAGAAATTAATGTGACGCGTCCGCAAGATGCAATATATACATGAATGGCAGGGGCAGTATCAGGATGATCAGCAGCATCAATGGGGGAAAGTTTTGAAGAGAAGTTGTGTGACCAAGTCCGCAATTACCTACATCTATATAATGTGTCGTTGGCGTTGCACAGCGACCAATATGCTTGTCAGAATAGCTGGCAAGAGATCAGTAAAATTTTAGAAATTGACGCGGAAACCAGCAAAAGTAAATGCACACAGGTACGAGACCGTTACGTTCGTGCGTGGCGGAAAATGCTTGAAAAAAGGAGTGGGGATGGTTTTGTCCACAAGTCATCAAACGCCTGAGCTGGTTAAGTAGTTTCGTCAACCACCTGGCAACTGAGACCAATTTTACACAAAATGATACGGTAAGTGTTTCACACGTGGCCTCCGATTAGCAAAACAATGTTTCCGAGCTAACGTTAACGTCGCAGCAACTGGTTCTGTGTGGAGAACCAAACCTGCCATTATCGAAAATAAATAAATGAATGAATAAATGGAATGAAAAAAGAAAGAAATCTTGGAATTCACACCTCAGTTATGGGTGAATTTGTCTGAAAAATAAATATGCCGAAATTTGACAATTAGATGGATACAATTAATATTTTACTTATTGCTTCCTTTTCTATTATTTTCTGTTTACATTAATTTCTGATTTTTCTCCCTGAACTACTCATTTCCTTATTCATTTGTTTATCCTATGTATTTATTTCCATTTATTCATTCAATTCATTCTTTTATCCAATTTATGTGCATATTTATTTTCAAACAAACTTGCATTTATTTGATAAATGAGGTTGTAATTGCTACATTTTATTTTATTAGCACATTTCTTTATTATTGCAGTGATTCATTCATTTATTATTCTCTGAGGCCAAATACTTCAAATTTTACATGTATCAGATGCATGCCAGGTGTTAACATGACACTGTGGTTCCAGATGCCAAATGAAGAATCTATCAGGCTTAGCAGTCCTTCACCAAACCCTATCTCTGATCCAGGTCCTTCACCTGCTGGCCCATCTACCGCAACAGCTGATACCTCCTCTGAGCCCTCTACCTCATCCAGAACACCTACAGTCCAAAGAGAGAGGCAGCGAGCCCTGGAGATGGATGCTGTTGATGCTGCCCTCCTGCAGAGGCTGGCAGCCGTCAGATAGGCGGCGCGTGCGGCTCAGAAGATATACAGCAGCTTTGGGAATTACCTCACCGTGTTCCTTATGGATCTGACTCCAGATGCTGCAAAGAGACTAATGAAGGCAATTAAGCAGCTTATGCAATGTTATGAATAGACAAAGAAGTTTGTTTTTGTATTTCCGACCGTGCACTACTGTCCGTGCACTACTGACTTTATTTTGCGTGTACGAAGTCAGGCTCTATTTTTCTTGTCATTGTTTGCATATAAAATGAAGCACTTTTTTGTTCTCTCGGGTGACCTGCTGAATGTTAATTAAATGCGTAGGTGAACAATGTTGAATGTTCTTTTTGTTTATGTTTTATTTATATTCATGTTTATTTCATTCATGCTGTACCGCTTATAGTAAATAAAATAAAAATGAACTCAATGGTGCCACTCTGGGTTATTTTTTTATTTTTATTTTTTGTATCAAGAGATCGTAGATCCTATGTGTACAAATTAATTTCAATTACTACACTGAAATTTTTTTTTTTACAAATACATATATACACACCCCAAACTGAAAACCACTGTGCTAATGTAATGTGCCTTGCAGGAGGACACTGTCCTGAAAGGCCATCCTCCCTGTGTCTGTCTGAAAATAGTTCATCAGGCCGTTCCGCGCCTCTGTGCCAAGTCGTGTGGCACGGTCAACAGTGAGGCGTCCTAGAGCAAGGAGGTTTGTGTCTCCCCCCCACCACTTGCCTCCGTTCTCCTGAGACCTCCGCTTCATCCACCAAGTTACTGCTTATGTACCTTGCACACTCTGGCTGGAGTTGATCCATACAACAAAGGTAATCATGGAGAGCCACACATGCCTTTGATATGTCTTCTGCTGTCTCGAAGGAACACTCCATAGCCTTCCTGAACACTTGCCACCTTGCAGCCAAAATGCACCCTTGACCTTCAACGGAAAGGCTTCATCTGCCACAAAGACAGGAGGACTCAGGACTTTACTCCCAGGTAGAGCAGACGGAGGTGGCAGGAAAAGCTTGCCCTGTGGAAGCTAGATTCCAAAGGGACTTCTTGAAAACACTCCAGCATCACTGTCACTGCCACATGCCCCTATGTCCACCACTGTAAACCTGTACCTGGAATTACATATAGCCATCAGGATGAAACCGAAGTATCCTTTGTAGTTGCAGAAGGAACTTCCACTGTTGGCTGGAGAACAGACTCTGATGTGTTTCCAATCTATTGCCCCCAACACAGTTGGAAAAGTTCCTCAAAGACCAGAAATCTTTCTGGATCTGCTTCCACTGGTGTTCTTTGAAGAAGGCCCTAACTTCATCCTTCAGAGCAGTCCACATAGCTTGGATGACCTCTCTGACTATACGCCCAACTGTCGCTGATCCAAGATGGTAGCTCGCTGATGAGGCTCGGTAGCTGCTGCCTGTTGCTAAAAAGCGGAGCGTGACGGATAGGCTCACTGTGTGCGTTGTGGTGTTTAATAAACGGGGTAATTTGACGGAGCAAATCATCGAACGTCGGTGGACATTTGAAAATACTGGCGGGTGTTTCTCATCATCAATTTCTCGCATTGGCAACACGACAGAAACATACTTGCCATTGTCACGGCGTCCTTGATTTAGTGGCCTTACGCACCATCTACGAAGGCGCTGCTGTCGCTTTTTCTGTCGTGATCTTAGAATTAACAAAACACTGACCTCTTCTAGTGTTGCCATGTTTGTTTGCTGCGTGCAAAACCGGAAGTTCAGAGTACGCTGGAGTGCCCTGTAGTGCAATCCTCCAGTAATACGCGTAGTACATAGGCAAAAGTATTTGTACAATTGCGTTCACGAGGCGGACGGTTGTCGATGCGAACGCGTGGTTAAAAAGCAAGTATATTCCCACCCAAACGTGGCCCGCGGGTTCCTGCGGTGGAAACGGGACTATACTGCACACGCAGAGACTTGTGCTCTCTTGCACCAAAGCCCTTCCTCCTCCAACGATCCACTCCGAGTGTCCGTAGTGGCTGACCAGGCCGCAGAAATCAACCTCTTGCTGTGCACCTCTAAAGCTCTCATGTGTTCCCCACTCACTCAGCACACACAGTGTCTGCCTTTGATTTTAGTCTGGTTTCATGACCCAGTTATCACAGTTTAGAGGCTCCTAATCAGGAACAGGAAAGAAGGATGAATAAAATCA
>OMMV01186164.1:0-13104 GCA_900302635.1 Chatrabus melanurus | reverse complement strand
CACCTGACGTAGTTGGTGCTTGGCTCAGGCCCAGCTAAGACTTGGTGCTTGCTTAGCACCAGTTTTTAGCAGCTGGAGCCAGTGCTTTGTTGGTGGAAACAGAAAGAACTGGTGCTAACCTGGGCACTGGCCTGGAACTAGCACCAGCTCCAGCTTGGTCGAAAAAGGGTATTTGTGTGCTGGAAGATTAAAGCATGCTGCTCACTCCCTCTCCCCTCCCTCACCCAGTCTCCTCCTCCCAGCTGAGCGAACAACTGCTAAAGATCAGGTAGGAGGTGTGGATTGGATTTACGTCTGGCTGTGAAATTTTAGCGAACAGCTCCTGGCCCAGCGGGACTCGGCTCCTTTCGTTCATACAAAAGAGCCGTTGAAAAGAATTGGCTCATTCACGAACGGCACAACACTATTGGGAGATGAGTTTTAAAAGTGGAGATGACAGTGTTTCTCGGTTGGCAGACACTTCATCACAATTTTTTTTTTTTAAGAATGTATAAAAAAGAAAATGTAGCCAGATGTGGACAGGGATTGTCACAACAGGAAGCTTCCTATTGTTCCAAGAGAGTCTGGCTGCAGACCTCACCTGGGAGTAAATCTCCTGTGTCAGTATGAGGGTAAGGAAATCAATATGGTAAAACCGCTTTACAAACTCTGAAGACGCTGATAAGTAAAATACGGTATGTAAAACAACATCACAAATGGTGATATGAGTCCTTAGTCGAAGCGAAAACATCTGTTAAAACAAAAAAATAATACATATTTCCATATTTGCTTCAGATTGACTGGCATCATTCCCTTAAAAACAATGAAAACACAAAACCCATAATTCCATGCGTCAGTTTGGCACCGTCATTTCCGTCACATTGCCGTCACATTGCCGTCATTTCCTTATCCTCAGAGGAGATTTACTGACACAGGAGATTTACTCCCAGGTGGGGTCTGCAGCCAGACCCTTCTCTTTTGTTCTGGGTCTTTAATCATCATGCTCTTGCCGTAGTCCAAAAACAGGTGATGCTTTTTTTTCTAATACACACAGCCGTGTGTCTCAGCATCTGTGCAGGTGCTGTGCGCATTTACTTCAGTGAAAAGTACATTTCTGGTTCAAAAATCACTCGACTAAGGCTGGTCTCCCATTACAGATTTTTGGCCCCAATTTGCATCACAGCTCCAAAAATGAGGAAATCGGGCCCAATTTATCAAAATATCAGTGGTAATAAAGCAGGCAAAATTTGTGTTTCCTACTACTATTGCCTACTACACCTGAGTATGGACAAGTCCCACGACATGAGTGCTTATGCGCATGTGCCACACAATGCTACTCATATAGCCTATGAGGTACTCCCACAGTTATTACCACACTTTTCCACAAAAATAAATGTATCGGTTCACATCTCAAAACTGTCTTCTGCTGAAGAGTGCAACATGCTTTTCATGGGATTTATGCTATGAATTT
This sequence comes from Chatrabus melanurus, assembly GCA_900302635.1. Classification (NCBI taxonomy): domain Eukaryota; kingdom Metazoa; phylum Chordata; class Actinopteri; order Batrachoidiformes; family Batrachoididae; genus Chatrabus; species Chatrabus melanurus. The sequence continues at coordinate 11,654 of OMMV01186164.1, read as the reverse complement.
ATGTTGCAGAGGAGAATAAGAAGGAGGCTTCCACTCACAGAATGGTAGGTCCCTATCACTGCATGTTGTACCCGCATGTCCACCGTCACCTACTTTTGTCACATAGATATACATGTCTATGATATCGATCCTTTTGTCAGAGCGATGAGTGGAGTGGTCAGCTCATCGCTCACAGAGCTGTATGCTCACGAAGCTGTATGCCTTCACCCGCTCCGCCACTCACAGCCATGCCACTGCAGACCGCTGCACTCACGATCGCTCCCCATTCCAATGAAATCGCTCACCGCTCACTCCAAAACAGAAAACAATCTGCATTGTATTTATTTTTAGCTTATACTGCAGCCTGGCATGAAAATAATTGAGCAGCCAAATCCACATTCAGACAGAAATGATTTATTTCAAGATGCACTAATGAAATAAAAAACAAAGCTATATGTAAAATGAAAGTAAAAGCTGCATGGTGTGTGCGGGTCCGGTACCATTCCAGCATGTGAAAGTGGAGCGAGATGTGTTTCAGGCTTGATGCTCCAGTTTCTTCTAATATGTCGCTCCATGCTCTGGCCAAAATCTGTCCTCTCCGCTCCGCTCCACGCTCACTCCACTCATATGCCCTGACTTTTGCTAAATATTACCCCCTAACTGCACAAATTACATCCCACTATTCACTGTTTTGGATCACGATGTGTTCCAACGGCACAAATTTTTGAACATGTTTAAAATGTTCCCAGATGCTCACAATGTCCTACAACACTACTTTTACCACGTATTACACCCGATTTCAGGCCTTGAATAGGTATGCATTTTGTTTGCGCTGCAAACGCAGCCAATCGGGTGTCAAGTATTGGCAATGGGAGACTGCCTTAAGAGTAGAAATATAGTTTTTAATAAAGAATATGAAAAGTGCTTGTTCCTTTAAAAAAAAATTTTGACTTTTGTGTTCCTTGTAACTACCCAACCCTGCCTATGTCACTTCCTGCTGTCCTTGTTAATAAAAAAATCAACAAAATGATATCGTTCCACTCCTTTCACTTTTGAACATTCTGTTCTGCAGGGAGAAAAAAAAATCATAAGCTTAGAAAGAAGAAAAGGTGTTCTGTGTTTGAGCTATTGATGCAGGCACATGAATGAAGCAGCTGATGCCAAAAAACTGAAAAACTGATGCAACTTCGACTTCAGTGCTATTTCTGAGCTGATGCAACATGACTCTGTAGAGTGATACTTACGAGCCGTGCTTTAAGGTGCTGCGTGACATTCAGTGGGAATGGACAGATCACAGAACAAAAACATTTTTGACCGTGAGTGTGAGACACACCACTTCCATAAAGTGCATGTGTGGAGACTCTTCTCCATCTTGTGCAACAATCAAACCATTGGTCAGCCTCTGTCCCTCTGAGTTTGACATCCTGACACAAATTCAAGCAATCGCTACATGAATGGTGCAAGCCTGCATTATTTTCTTTTACAGTGTGATTCCTCACACAGCTTCTCGAGTGCTGCACTCAGAGTATCCATTGATTCCGCAAAGATCAAAGCATCGTCTGTGAAGTCATGTTCACTAAACTTTTCATCGCCAACAAAAGCACCTAAGTCCCTGGTTTCAGCAACTCTACCCAACACCCAGTCCATGCAAGCACTGAACAGTGTAGGAGCCAGAACACATCCATGATGAACACCAGATTTCACTGGGAAAAACTCAAAGTCTCTGCCTCTGCTCTGTACAGTATCTGTTTATAGGCTGGCTATACACTGCATGCACAATTATTAGGCAAGTTTTATTCATGAGGATTAATTTTATTGTTGAACAAATACAGTGCTCTTAGTCAAGCTAAAATGTTAATAAACATCAAACCTGAATGTTTAACAAAGGAAAAGTGAGTTTTTGGCTTTTATATATGTGTGCACAATTATTAGGCAACTATTAGTGTGCAGAATTATTATGCAACTAAATGAAGAACTAAAATTTTCCCATCTCACTTGTTTATTTTCTTTTGTTAGAGTAAGTATAACAAATAAACAACTCAAAATTAACAAATAAACATTTTTGACATTTCAAAACTATTCAGTGACCAATATAGCCACCCTTCTTTTCAATAACTGCCATTCGCCTTCCATCCATGGAGTCGGTCCGTTTCTTGATCTGTTGAAGATCAACTTTTGGTGCAGCAGCAACCACAGCCTCCCAAATGCTGTTCAAAGAGGTGGATTGTTTTCCATCACTGTAAATCTCACACTTAAGGAGAGCCCACAAGTTCTCAATAAGGTTTAAGTCAGGTGAGGAAGGGGGTCATGTCCTTATTCTGTCATCTTTGAGGCCTTAACTGGTTAGCCAAGCAGTGAAGGACTTGGATGCATGTGATGGAGCATTCATTGTCCTGCATAAAAATCATGGCCTTCTTGAATGATGCAGACTTTTTCCTGGACCACTGGTTGAAGAAAGTATCTTCTAAAAAGTGGCAGTAGGATTGAGAGTTGAATTTAAGTCCATCTTCAACCCAAAAAGGTCCAACTAGCTCATTCTTAATAATAGCAGCCCTTACCAGTACCCCTCATGCACCTTGTTGGTGTCTGACTCGAAGTGGTGCTGTGCCTATTAGTGATCCAGCCACGGGCCCGTCCATCTGGTCCATCTAGAGTCATTCTCATGAGTGCCGCGGTGGCGCAGCAGTCTAAGCGTCAAGCTTTTTAGCTTGGCGCAGCTGTCCCCGAGGACCGGGGGGTTCGATTCCCGGTCTTGCCGGAGCCGAGTATGGCCAGCGCAATTATTATGCACATTTGATTTGACAAAAAATAACCATTCAACTGATTACCTCAAAAGTTAAATGCTTTGAGGTAATCAGTAGCCTCAAAATGTTTGAGTTTGGCTAACATATCAGGTTTCACAGTGTAGATAACAATTTAGCTGAACAACACATGGATAGCACTGCACAGTGACTTGATTTATGACTTCCTGCTCATAACAGACTGTAAGACCTTTTCCGACAGGCAGCAGATTAGTTTTCACCTTTCTCGTGTACAAGTCATTTCCTGGCTGCTTGCACAGTTGTTGTGTCTCTTTTGTAAAACTGAACAAAGGACATTTTCCACAGTCTGACAGTTTGGTATTTTAGAAAACAGAGTGACTATAGGTATGCATATGTGTATCTTTAGACTTTGCCCTAACAATAAGCACCAGCCTCTGCAAATGTAATCAACCTCAGGGATCAACTCCCTGATGTGAGTTACCATGCATTGATGTGCCTTTCGTGACATGATCCTGTAAATGTGCATGCACGATTTCAGTTTATGTTCCTGGTAACCCCTGACTCATATTATTGACTCCCAACAGTCATGGAGGAGACCTGAGCTGTGATCAGCAGTGGAAAATACCACAAAGCTGGGCACTGTGCACAAAAGGTTTGGGTTTACTTTGTTCATTATCCAAGGGCATTTTTTTGTCGTCCAAACGTGATATCAGTCAGAATGGCACCTGCCCTCCCTTGGCACTTCACTTTGCAACTAGCACTGTGGTATTGAGGAAGCATATGCAAGTGCAATGATTTGTGGCACTTTAATGGATTATTACCAGTCTGTCAAAGCACACAGTAGCCACCAAAGCTCCGTGAGAAGCAGAGCAGCAGCAAGGTGAATAGATTTTTTTTAATAAGAGTTTTGTCTTATTTATTTTAATGGTTGGTTGGTTAGAATATCATGAAAAAGTTTAATATTTTTTGTCCGTTATTTCAGAAAGTGAAAATTTTATATATTCTAGATTCATTACATATAAACTAAAGCGTTTCAAGCATTTTTTTTAAATTTTGATAATTACAGCTTGCAGCTAAAAACAATAGAAAAAATGATCTCCAAATAGAAGAATATTTCATAAGATCAATCAAAAAAAAGGTTTATAGAACAGAAATGTCAAACTACTGAAAAGTATGTTCATTTATGCACTCAATACTTGGTTGGTGCTCCTTTTGCACAAATTACTGCATCAATGCAGTATGGCAAAGAGGTAATCAGCCTGTGGTACTGCTGAGGTGTTATGGAAGCCCATGTTGCTTTGATTGCGGCCTTCAGCTCATCTGCATTGTTGGGTCTGGTGTCTCTCATCTTCCTCTTGCCAGTACCCCATATATTCGCTATGTGCTTCAGGTCAGGCCAGTTGGTTGGTTGCCCAGTCAAGTACAGTAATCCCATGGTCAGCAAAACAGTTCCGAGTAGTTTTGGCACTGTGGGCATGTGCCAAGTCCTGCTGGAAAAGGAACTCAGCATCTCCATAAAGCTTGTCAAAAGATGGAAGCATGAAGTGCTCTAAAATCTCCTGGTAGACGGCTGCGTTGACTTTGGACTTGATAAAACACAGTGGACCAACATCAGCAGATGACATGGCCCCAAATCATCACTGACTGTGGAAATGTCACACTGAACTTCAAACAACTTGGATTCTGTGCCTCTCCACTCTTCCTCCAGACTCTGGGACCTTGATTTCCAAATTAAATGCAAACTAGACTTTCATCTGAAAAGAGGACTTTGGACCACTGAGCAACAGTGCAGTTCTTTTTCTCCTTAGCCCAGGTAAGACGCTTCTGACATTGTCTCTGGTTCAGGAGTGACTTGGCAGTAGAAGTGTGACACTTGTAGTCCATTTCCTGGTCACGTCTGTGCGTGGTGGCTCTTGATGCACTGACTCCAGCCTGAACAGTGGATTTAGGCAGGAAGGCTTCAGCTTGTCGTGTGTACCATGAGGTCTGTTAAATTCCAAAAATAAGCAAGATGAACAAATAAATGTGCAACTGACAATATATTGGTTGTTATTTGACACAGTTTGGACAAAATAAATTGTCACATGAACACGGATTACTGGCCCACAGCATTAGAAACACCAATAAAAATATGAGTCCATTTGATTTTTTTTATCAGCTCTTTAATTTGGGAATTTTGTGCATTGTTGTACAGTACTTTTTTTATTTCTGTTTATTCTTTTATTACTGGTGTTTATTTTTCTTAGTGTATTGATTCCCGGGAAAGCCCTAGATAAATACTTATTATTAATAATGAACGCATGATTTTTCCGTATCTGGAAAAATTTTTTTTTTTTTTTTTTTTTTTTTGAGCTGCAGGTAGGCAGAGTGCCCGTGTGCTATGAAGCTGCTTATGTAAGGTATGTTTGACTGTTGCATTCTTTCTACAGCATTAGACATAGCTGGACTTTAAACCAGGTTTTTGGTGGTTGAAGGTACAAATGCTTTCTGGTGAGAGAGGATATCAATGCCCCACCTCTGTGCGTGACCACACTTTATTTTTGATCAATACGCCCACAGGACCACAAGTAGTATTGTGATTTAGGGGGTGCGGGCATCAGGAAAGTAGCAATGACACTTGTGGTAGGCAGGTGCCTGCCTGTAGACTTCACATAAAGGCTGCACTTCTCAGCTATGGGGAAATTTATTTTTCTTAAATGGTTAAAAAAAAAATAGGAGCGGACTCATCCTTTAAGTCATAAAAAGGATTTTCTTTGGTACCACTATAATTTTGTTCCTTAGCATTCACATAAAGAATTCACAATCTTATCACCAATATGATCAAAATGTGCCTTGTTTGGAAACAATTTAGGATTTTGACCCAAGTGGGTTAAAATACAGCGACAAGATGTCATGTCACACTGGGGCACTAAGTTTCCCAGAAACAGTCAAACAGCACTATTATATTATATATGCTAGTTTTAGCATCATGGAGCTACAGGAACTTGGCAAAAAAACAAACAAAACTAAAATCATAACAGAAAGACAGAGATAGATAAAACTAATATACATATGCCATCAGAGATCCTATTGGGAAGAATTCCGGATAAAATCTGAACAATATTGCTAAGAATTCCGGATAAAATCTGGACAATTTCACATGTAAATCTTGCTGGATATCTGCTGGACAGGTAAGATATCACTCACACAGGTCTGCTGTGTCCATTGTCAATGAATAAAGTAATTCTGTAACAACCAGCCCCTCTTTGGCAGTCGACTTGTAATGCCTAAGCGGACAGCAGCACTGTCATGGGCCACGGTTTGCTGTTTGTTTCTAATCTCCACATTACTCTCGTCCTTGTATTTATCCTCCATGTATTATTATTATTCTCTCGGTTCTCTGGTTATTTTCTCCCATATTAGATTGTCTATGGTGCTTTTACTTTGACATTTCTTCTGTGTTTACGCCGTGTAACTTAACTTCCTGTTTCTGGCCTTCCAAGTTCACGTGCCTCTGCACTTCTGTGTTTAATTGTTTACCTGCCTTTATAACCGCCATTATGGGGTTACTTCATCGCCAGATTGTATAGGTTTGCACCTGCTCTCTCGTGTTTTTCTGTTGTTTGCAACTCTGTTACAGATCCACATTGCCATTTCCAGTTTCCTGAGTTTTGCCTGCCACTACTTGACTCCATCGCTTGGGATGATAGATCACTGTGCATTGACCTTTTGCTAGTGTTTTGGATAACCCTTCTGCAGTTGCCCATGACAGACTCTTGCCTGTTGGATTGATCACCCGTTTGCCTGACCTCAGCCTGTGTAACAACCAAGCCTGTTGTCTGCTGTTACAAACTGTTTGCCTAATATTGCCAGAGGGACAATAAACCAGTTTTTACCTTCCATTGTTGTGGTTCTCTGCATTGAGTTCCTCTGTCTAAGCTGTTACAAGAACGAGCTGGCGGCTAAGACGCTAAGATTAGTGGCGAAATGTATAATTGGTCATCTTAAAAAGTTTATTTACATTTAATGAGGTAACGTGTGCACATTTACTTCTGCATGAAAACAGTTCATGCAACTGGACACTTGCAATGATTGTTTTTGCTTGTTCAGTGGCAACAAGAAGCAGTTTACTCTGAGTTCTTTATTTCTCCATCCAACAATATTAATTAGTTGGTTAACCCATGGTGGTGTTTGTGTTCTAAATCAATAATGCACAAATGCAAAAATTCCTTTTTGAAAGATGACCTCCCCCCCAAAACATCTAAAAATAGAACCTAGGTTGAAAAATATCAAACTTCTCCTTTAAGCAGACAGGAAATGTGCATATGTTCTGCCATAAGTGCAGTCACAGTGTAAATTTTAAGGCAGATCTGGATTAGATGTCAATTTTTTAATTACGAGTGTGTTGAATGGCGAATTTGTATTCATATATGTATGTATGTTTGTTTGTTTGCACAGTGGTCACGTACTACTGCGCATATGCAAACACTGCTGCGGTCACTGCAAGACAGCGCAAACTCTGCTGCATTCACCGCTGCACACAAACCGGCAGCCTCACATTTGGCTGACCAAGCCGGTCACGAAGCACTTTGTAAGTACTTGTACTACTGTTTTTCAATGAAGCAAACCAGAAATGAGCGCTATTAGTATTATTTTGTGTTGCTTACGATACTGGCTACTCTCGTTATGGCCTGCTAGCATTAGCATGCTAATGTTGCTCAAGGACACTGCCAGCTGTAAAATAATTCAACCCTATACGGTGAACATCACGATTTATTTGGACCATAGAAAAACGTCTGTCGTTTCACATTGTGCTCCATGCTTTCACGGTGTTGCGTTCCGTTTTGAAAAATGCTCTCATTTTGTTGTGTGATTCAAACAGCAGTCAGTGTCTGTAATCAGTGTGACTCCAGAGCTCCGCTGACGTCACAGCAGTTTAAGCAGTCAACTCTGTTTAAACATTCACGACACTGATTTAAAAACAAAAAAAAGCTTTCCACATGATTTTTAACCATAACAGCTGTGAAACATTGAGAAATTAACGGTTTATTTCACTGAAAAGTGTTGTTTTTTCCCTCTGACCTTCTGTCCCTGCAGCAAAAAGCATTGGAGGCATGGCTTCAAGTGGAGAGAGAGTGGGGGGCGTTGGGGTCAGTTTTAACTTTTTAAGTTTTAACAGAATTTAAATTCCAGATTAAATGTTTGTTTTTTTACTTTTTTATTTTTCTGTTCATATATATTGAAAACTGAAGTTATATTTAAAGAAAATCCACTGTGCAAATGCATAAAAACAGTAAATGTAGTATTTTTCAAAAGACAGTAAGGTTTGTTTTTTTTTGGCTTTACCTGCACACATACATTGCCCCGGCTCACCCCTTAATGCCATGCATTTTTCTAGTATATATTTTTGTCCATGTAATGTCTTTCCTGGTATTTCAAGAACTGGTCTTATGACATCTCATAGATTTGTGCAAAATCCTACAGGTCCAAGCCTGAAAGCCTTCAGCCGGTTAGTGGAGGTAATGGTTGGCTGAGAGCACCGCGCTGGTTGCTCTTTGAGAGTTTTGTCTCAATTTATATTTTCAATTGCTCTCAGTTATTGTTGCTTGTTCAGCTCTGTTTTTTTGATAAACTCAACTGATTTTTCCTTTGATTTGGGGATGAGCTGCTTTTAAAAGATCACAGAGTGAAGGTCACAGTGAAAGTGGCTTTTGTGTTTGCCATTACATCAGCGCAAAAAGAAAACTGGAAATAAAAACCAGACACAGAAACATATAAAGAGAGAGAAGCAAAGAAAAAAAAGGGAAAACCAAAGAGACAAGACAGCGCATAAAAAAAAATAAGCACACACGAGGAGTGAGACGTGCTGGAGCGAGGCGGGTCTTTATTTACACTGTAGGATTTATGGCATCCTGCGTATGCTGTGTGTCATGGGAGCCGTTGCCTCCTGGCCAGAGGAAGCAACATCATTTCAAGCTCGAGTGCCCGCTGAGCCGTCAGGAGTCCTGCCAAAATGTGTGCAGCTGCAGAATACCAACCAAATCCCCTGACCTTTCCCCAACAACGGCTGTGTTGATCTGAGTCACAGCAGAGAAAGGCCTCCCGTCCCGCACACTGCTGCCTCTGTGTCCCTTCTGATGCTGAACGCACACAGCCAACACCACTCCTCCATCACATCAGAGCATGTCACCGTCAGAAAGGCTTTTCCCTGATGCGCTACTGATCTCTGAGGGTGAAATTAAAGAAGAGCCGGATGTCAAATGAAAAATACATAAAATGCTTTTGTGTTGGGGACAGGAACTTGAGCTTTCAGTTCAGAGTGAAATCTTTTGTTGCACCTGATGCTACTCTGCCTCTGGCTGGTTTAAAGTAAAGCACGCCACCCTTAACTAACTGATATAAGACTATAATTGTCTCGGCATCTGTCGCACCGATTCTTTCCCTCTGTGGTTATGTCAGTCTTCTTGACTAGAGCCTCTTTTTTTCAGCAGCATACACTCCACCCCTCACCCTTTGTAGGTCTGCCCACAGTGTGGATTGGCCAGGTTGAGAGTGCACTCGATAGCCAGCTCTCCAACTGCACCCACCGTCTCAGGCTGAGACTCTTTGCTTCAAACTGGTTCAGATGTCCCAGATTTGGACTGTGTTGACTGGTATAGGTGTTGTGTCATTGCATGTGGTGGAATCCATGGTGTAGCAGATACAACCCTGCCACATGTCTCCAGCATCTATCTCTCAGAGGCCCATCACTACAACACTAAATGACAGCTGGCTAAATGACAATGTCCACTTATACACTTCCACGCATGAGCATAGACAAACCCTCCGTGACATCACCCGTTGAGTTTGTATCATAGTTTTGCATTCAAAAGTTCTGTATTTTTTTTTATAATAATGAAAACTTTTATTTAATTTTTAGTTTTTGTTTTCAATTTAGTTGCATTGCAGTTTGTTGCACCAATGCGCATCCCCGTGTGTTCAATTAGAATGTACATGCATCGTGATCCCACCTTTGTAAGGTGTAGCTCATTATTGCTCTGTGTGTAAACGAGAGAACCAGAGCACCCATGATGCAGAGCTCATCCGGGTTTATTATCCGAACCATTTCTACACACTACGCAGTTGAAGAAAATGATGACATACTGTAAAAAAAAATTCTTTACCAATAGCTGTAAATTTTCAACGAGTCATTTTAGCATTTACACTATTGTATAAACACACTTTTGAATGAAACCTGAACTAACAGGTGAAATATTTACAGCAGTGTGTAAACTGTCTTGGGGGATAGTAATTTACACACTGCTGGAAATATGTTTGCTGGCAGTTGAGGTCCTCTTCCAAAATATTTACAACAATGTGTAAAGTTTATTGAATGGTATCTTATTTTGGTGATTTTGTTTTCTCAGGAACCATGCAATATGGGAACATGTCCTATTTGGGGTGAATTTCACTGTTTTCACCACCAAAAGCCTATATTTTTCACAAAATTCAAAATGCCAAAGTCCCACAAGTAAGAATTGTGAACAGTGCTTAAATGAATCAAGGAAAACCATCAGAATTGAAATCCATCAAGAAGTGAAGGGGAAGAAGCATTATGGGTGAATTTCACAGTTGTCACCACAAAAAGTCCAAATTTTCCTTAAAATTTTAAAATTCTTTAATGAAGAATTATGAACGGTGCTTAGATGAAGCAAACAAAACCATCACAATCAAAATCCGCCAAGAACTGAAGTACAAGATGCAATTTCTGTTCATAAAATACATTTTTTTTATGACAAGCATAACTTCTCCCATGAATCTGTTGGCAAGTTATGGTTATTATTTATTAGTAAGTTAAGGAGTCTAATCAAAAAAATCAGCATAGATCAATTGAAAAAAAAAGTCATGTATACGTCATCTTGTGTCCACATGTAGGTTCAACAATAAACTACAGTCAGAAAAACAGCTCTCCAGCCAAACGTGCCCATCTCTATTTAAACACACACTCAACACACAGGCTGAGGTCACACACTCTGTCCATGCGTGCGTGCACATTCTTTAAAGCAGATCTCGATTTGTACAAGGAGGTGGGGGAGAATTATTTTTATTTATTGATTGATTGATTTCGGCTGAGTTTCAGCACCATGGACAGTGACTGGCACAGACCCACAGCTTGACTGCAGCTGGGAAAGCCCATCCGTGACATAACTGTGTTATGTCAATACAGTATTTACTGCAGCCGTAATAACTTCTTACGGCAGCCTCCCAATTTGTTGCAGATGTTGTGGAAACGTTGCTGAGTGTGATGGGGCTGTTAAATTCGGTGACTGTGTTTACAGAAGTGTGCCACAGTGGGCCACAGAGGTGCGTATGTCGGTGGCTGGTGCAATTGTGTACTGTAGCTGCCTACCTGTCAGGCTGACAGTGTCAGCACCGCGGACAGCTCTGGTGTATGTGTCCCTGCAGGCTTCTCTTCAGTGCTGCTGCAGCAGTGTCACTGTCCGACGGCTTCTATAGTAACCCTGTAGAATTATAATAATTGTAACATTGATCGGGTGGAAGTCAAGTGCGGTTATCTAACTCAACAGCACGGTGGTTTCAGTGGTTAGCACTCTTGCCTCACAGCAAGAAGGTCTGGGGTTCGATTCTTACCATGCCCAGTTCCTTTCTGTGTGGAGTTTGCATGTTCTCCCCGTGTCTGCGTGGGTTTCCTCCAGGCACTCCGGTTTCCTCCCACCATCAAAAACATGCACATTAGCGTCTGCTCCTTTCTCTGCCCTTGACCAAGGCAGCATCTCTACATCTGGAGTTGGTTCCTGGGCGCCGGACTGTGGCTGCCCACTGCTCCTAGTGGTTGGATTGTGTCTAACTATAATTAGGATGGGTTAAATGCAGAGGACAAATTTCGTTGTATGTATGTACAATGACAATAAAGCCCCTTCTCCTTCTCTTCTC
>OMMV01186154.1:0-11422 GCA_900302635.1 Chatrabus melanurus | reverse complement strand
GCCAAGCCTGTCACAAGACCGTTACACTTGGCGGCACAACCAGGTGTTGAGGTGTCTGGCAGCCAGCCTAGAGACCAAGAGGACAGCCATAAATGCCCTACCTCCTCCTCCACCAAAGCCTACACCCCCAATAACGTTCATTAGCGCAGGTGTAACGCCAAACAGAGCCCACGCATCCAAACCACGCGTTTATGCCTCCCCGCTGAGATCACAATAACAAATCTCAGACCTGATCTCGTGCTTTGGTCCTCCTCCCTTTGTACCGCTTTCATAGTGGAGTTGACAGTGCCCTGGGAGGATTCCGTTGGGGAGGCCTATGAACAGAAGAGCCTTAAGTACTCCGAGCTGGAAGCTGATGCTGAACAACGCGGATGGAAAATCAGGGTCTATCCTGTCGAGGTCGGCTGCAGAGGGTTTGTGGACCGTTCAACAACCAGGCTGTTGAGGGACTTGGGAATCCGCGGGCAAGCCCTGCAGCGGGTCACTAAATCCCTCTCTGATGCTGCAGAAGAGTCCAGTCGCTGGTTCTGGATGAAGAGGAGAGACAGTGTCTGGGCCCCAAAGCAGTAACAGTAGCAGCAGAGCAAGTAGAGGATCCAGAGCAGGGGGGAAACACCATTGAAGGAGGGTGCCCACCTGATGACCCCAATGAAGGCTGTGAACCCCTACACTCAGCTGAAGATCTTCTCCCAATCCACTGTATGAAAATTCCATCACCTCAGGTAATAGTCACAAGGGATTGTATCACCTAGCCCTTTCTCTGAACGAACTATATATTCCCCCACATATAGATGTTTGTTGTTGGAACTTACAGAGAGCTACAGCGTTCAGCATGCCAGTGTAGGGTGTAGCACCAACACACTGATAGATGATGCCGATGCGGTCCTGCACGGCCCCCTTGGCAGCATCGTTCTCTAAGTTCATGACGAAGAAGGCTACAAACAATCCGTAGATCAGGTTCTGGGACAGACGCATCAGAACCCCAATCCTGTCTCTAGACATATTCCGTGTTATCCGCCTGCACAAAGAACACACATGTAAACACACAGACAGGAAGGTACTTCATGTGATATCTGGACAGAGGAAGGAAGCCGAGAAAACTTGGTGGTAGAATGAGAAACTACAGGACAACATAAAGCTGAATAGACTGGTGAAAAAGAATTCGTTTCGTCGGCGAGATTAAGAAAGTAGACAGGAGTAGAGGTGGTGAAGGCTAAGGACAAGGTATATGGGGAGCTGTACTTGAAATTAAACAGGAAGGAAGGAAAAAAGGACTTGTACCAATCGGCATAGCCAGAAAGGAAGCGCAGCAGGTTAGGGTGATAAAGGATGCAATGCAAATGTGCTGACAAGTGAGGAGAGCGTTTGTTCAGAAGGTGGAGGGAGTACTTTGAGGAGCTGATGAATAAAGAAAATGAGAGGGAGAGAAGGTTAGACGATGTGGAGAGAGTGAATCAGGAGGTGCGGTCAGATTCGTAAGATTGAATTGAGGATGAAGAGTGAATTGGTGGGTGGTCCAGATGACATGCCAGTGGAGGTATTGAGATGTTTAGGAGAGATGGCAGTGGAGTTTTAACCAGAATGTTGAACAAAATCATTGAAAGTAAAAGGATCACTGAGGAGTGGAGGAGGAGAAGTGTACTGGAACTGAATTTTAACAATAAGGGTGATGTGTAGAATTGCAGTAACTACAGAGGCATAGTGTGCTAGGAGTAGAAGAGAGGTGAAGATCAAATTGGTTTCATGCCATGAAAGAGCACTACAGATGCTATGTTTGCTCTGAGTGTGCTGATGGAGAAGTACAGAGAAGCCCAGAAAGTATTGCATTGTGAGTTTGCGAGTTTAGAGAAAGATAATAGGGTCCCAAGGGAAGATTTGTGGTATTGTATGAGGAAGCATGGAACAGCAGCGAAGTATGTGAGGGTGGTGCAGGACATGTATGAGGACAGTGTTGAGGTGTAATAGGAAGATGTACAGGTTCACGGTGGAGGTGCTTTCTTGTTTTTAGCGGTGATAGATAGGTGGAGGGATGAGATCAGACAGTCTCCATGGACTATGATGTTTGCGGATGACATTGTGATGAGTAGGGAACAGGTTGAGGTGAGCCTGGAGAGATGGAGGTAAACACTGGAGAGAAGGGGAATGAAAGAGCAAACCAGAGTGCATGAATGAGGGAGGACAGCAGAATGGTGCGGCTGCAAGGAGTGTAGGTGGTGAACATGCACGAGTTTAAATACTCCGGGTCAACAATTCAAAGTAATGGAGAGTGTGGTAGAGAAGTGAAGAAGGAGAGAGCAGGCAGGGCGGAGAAGAGTAACAGGAGTGATTTGTGATAGAAGGGTATCCGAAAGAGGGAAAGGCAAAGTTTACAAGGCGGTAGTGAAAGCAGCTATGTTGTACAGTGCAGCTTAGAGATGGCGGCGCTGACAGAAAGACAGGAGGCAGAGCTGAAGATGCTGCGATTTTCCTTGAGCAGGACGAGGACAGACCGGATTAGGAATTGGCACATCAGATGGCCCGTGCAGGTAGGATAGTTTGGGGACATAAGGAGAGGTGAGATTGTGATGGTTTGGGCGTGTGCGGAGGAGCGATGTAGAGTTCATAGCTGGTTTCCACACTCATGCCGATGAGGAGACATTAACGGTAAAGGTCCCAGTCGTCTGTCAGCACTGACCTGAGCAGAACTTCCAGTTTGGTGACACCACTGGGCGACTCTTTGCTCTTAAAGGGGATGGCTGGCTTGTGTGCCCGCTGCAGGCTTTGCTCCATTTTGCCCAGCATGCTCTGGTGGATGGACGACCTCTGATATGATGAAGTGATGTCATGCATGCGACTGAACGTGGCTGCCTCCCTCTCACTGTTACGTGTGTCCACAGAGGTGAAGTCAACTGTCAGTCAGTAAAACAGACAGACATTTTTACATTTCATCATTTTTCGTCCTTTAGTGCTAAATTAAAAATTTCCACTCAGTGTAGTTTACATAAACAACAACAAACTCTAAGCCACTGTCCCTGCATTTGATCTGTGCAATCTACCAGGCAGAGGGTAGATATAGCTAAAGTCCTGGTGAGAATTATTGGCTCCCCTGAATTTCTTCATGGAGTGGAGCATTATTTTTTTAAGAAAATTCTTCTCTGTTTGATTCCACCATGACGTTGTGTAACTGGTGATGCAACAACTAGAAGTCGCACTATGCACAGTTTCTCCAGTTGCATCCACAGACGCTTGTATCTCCTTCAGGGTTTTCCTGGGTGTTTTGGTGGCTTCCCTCACTACTCTTCATCTTGCATGCTCAGTTTTTTGAGAAATGCCTCCTCTAGACAGATCTCAAAAATTGAGCATGGGTACAGTCAGTGGACTGTAACCTTTAAATATTCATTTATAATTTGATGTGGATGCACATTCCTGAAGCCTCCAGCAGGTGGCAGCACAGAGCGCGCGGACTCCAGAACAATGGTTTGAAAAGCGGGTATATCAAAAGTTTCAAAATGCTTTGGAATATTGTTTTGAGTTTGTCATGATTAATTTGCATTACTGATGAAAAGTTTTGGTATCATCCCCATTCACATCCCATATTTGGAAATGTAGTGGACACCATGTTTGTCCCTGTGGTTGTTAGATTCAGTTGTTAGCTCACCTGAAGGAAGTCGCTGCATCCAGCAGGTGGCAGAAATGCCTATGGGATATTACATAGGCTCAAGGCGCAATCTCACCTAGACGTTTGGGCCAACATAGACGAACATATTTGCAAACGTTGGTGTCCGTTAGCATCCACTAACCTCCATTAGCCTCTGCCGTCCTCTGCCGATGAACGTCGACCGCGTCCAAAACTTTTCAGCATGTTTAAAATTTCTTGCCGTTTGCTGACGTACCTCTGGCTACGTTGGAGACCGTTACAGGAAGTTGATCAACACTACAACCAAGTTGCTTCCGTTAGCATCCGCTAGCCTCCACTAGTCAAAGTTACTGGTGCGATCGTCTACGCTGGCTAACGTTTGGGTGCTGCTTCGCCCTGCCTGCTCAGAATCACTGGACAGCGGTGTGTCGACCTCCTCTCCTGCACGTTGCCACGTTGGCAAAAGTCCCGCTTGTTCTAATGGAGCGCTGGCTAAATTATTGCCCACACAAGCTACCTGGGATGGACTAACCCACTCACTCACTCACCCACACATCTACAGTTTTGCTGTTATACCAGCGCAGGCAAAAATGAGTTCATTTGCATTTATTTCTGAACATATTTTAAAATTTAGGGGTGCCAATAATTCTGAGGAGAACCATTTGTGGTGGTAATGTCACGGTATAAGTCCAGGTCTTAGAGTACCGTAAATATCAAAGGGATTGCAGTACTCTGGACACTCATATCCACACTGGCTGAAGAAGTCCACCATCTCCTCTGGCTGCCCGCAGAACACCAGCTCTCCACTACTCATGATAGCGATTCTGCTGAACACCTGGTGGACACACAGTGAATAACGTCAACCGTGACGACCTACCAGCTGGACTACAATGTGCCATTTCACTGCTTATGTCACTTTTTAAACAAAGCTCGAATGTCCATCTGTCCGTACAAACACACCCTGAAAAGCTCAGAGCGCGGTTGGTGGATAGTTACTATGACGATACGGTTGCGCCGAGCCAGCTCTGCCAGCAGCACCACGATCTGGTTGGCGGTCATACTGTCCAGCCCAGTGGTGGGTTCGTCCAATAGGATCACCCCTGAAATGACATCATCACAGTGACATCATCGCTCTGCTCAGACCTTCAAAACAAGAGAAAGTTTTGTTTTTTTTCCTGTTTATGCTGAAAAGTTTTAAAAGGTTTAATATACTTTTATGAAGTGGCCTCAGCGGAGCCAACTTAACTTTAGATAAGAGAGTTCTCTCTTCTTCTTTTTTAAAGTTAATTACTCTAATTAGGACAATTAAAAGATTGCCTCTTTGCATTATGAAAGCAGAGTGGAATTAGCAGATGGTTTAATTGTGAGATTAATACATTTCCTGGTTGATTGCAGAGGCAGCGAATAGGAACTCTTCATTACTCTGTGACTGCGTGTGCCAACCTTGGACAGTCTAATCCTGAATGAGGACTGAGACCTTTCAGCCTCCCTGGGGGACTGTAGGCCTGATAATCTACACCTGGACTGCGCACCGCACATGTACGACAGAAAGGAGGGTTTTATTCCTCTGTGGTGTCTTTTATTACTCTTCTCCATTATGACTTAAATCCCTTTATACTCTTCCAGGGTGGACTTCGAAAACTTAGATGAGAAACGGGTCTGGTGAACTTTCTCTTCTCTCAGGATGACAGTTTTGCTTTTGGCGTGCAGCAAAGTTAAAGTCTTGAAGTAAGTCCTATGAGGCCCGTTGGTGCTTATCTCCGGATTCTGCAGCGTGAATCAGATCAGAGTCTATGACTCCCCCCGGGACGGGACGCAGGCTACTTCCCCAGCCAAGGCCGGTACCCACTTACACTGAGACGATGTAGAGTGTCTTGTCCAAGGACACAGACAGGTAGCGTGAGCGGGATTCAAACCCAGGTCTGCATATTGGCAGGCCAGCTCCTTATCCACTGAGCTACCCGCTCTCCTAAATAATTTATTTAAATGGGTCACAGAGTGCAAAATTCACAAACTCTAAATCCTGTGAGAAGATATACAGGAACGAGATCAATGAAGGCTAATTGTTTGCACCATCATCAATATCATCAATAAATGTTATTTTGCTTACAGCATGATACAAAGTTTGAGTAATGTTTGTTTGTTTGTTTGTTTGTTCGACTACTCCTCCACCAAACTTGGCATGTGGATGAAGGTTGACCGCAGAATTAGTTTGTTTAACCCTTTGTTTTAGCAAAGGTCGAGATCATTGGGGGCAAAGGTCAAAATTTATGTGGTTTTTTTAAACTCTGATTTGCACCAAACTTGGCACACATATAGAGGTGGGTTATTTAAAAAAAATAAAATTCTAACTCTAAGAATAATAGACAAATTTATCCAATAGCCTTATAAATAAACCATATTTATTGAAAACCAGGTGAGAATTTTTTCCAAAATATGACACATTTCGTGAGGGGAAGATTATCTCTATTATGTGCCCTCGTTTATAACACAGATGAGTCCCTTGCAATATGACTGCCAACTTTACATCTGTTATGCAGTGCAGTGAATGTGGAGTGGCAGCGGTTTGCTCACTGGGGTCCTGAAGAAGCTGGCCGGCAATGGACACCCTCCTCCTCTCGCCCCCAGAGATCCCCGGGAAAACACGTCCTCCAATGACACTGTGGGCCACGTGAGTCAGACTCAGCTCTGCCATCACGGCCGACACCTGCACATATCACCATTTGAAATTGTCGTGATGTTTACACTGTTGTGTTTACACACATTCTGTGAAGTGCATGAAATTGCATTTTTTTTTTTATAGGGCTGCAAGAGTTTAGTAAATAACTTGTAATTGAATGCCGGCCAAAACAAAGAACATCCTGGGAAAAGCTGGAAGAAACTAACATTGTACTTTCTTTAATCTGTTTATTTTTTGAATGAACAAATTCATCAGCAGATTCTAGATTTAAAGCTACAGTGTGTAGGATTTAGTGGCATCTAGTGGTGAGGTTGCAGATTGCATTATGGCATCGCCGGTCCCAATTTTATTTCCCTTCCCTTCACATTTTCGCTTCTTTGACGACGGGGATTCATGCTCCCTTGCCTTCTTTTGTGATAAGCAACATGTATGACCCTACATTTCACAAACATGAGGATTCTCAAACTTGTTAGCCTGCACTAGCAACCAGTAGACAGTGTACAGGGCAACAACCACTGAGTCCTAAGTCTTCTGGCCGCGCTGCAAAATGCGAAAGTCGGAGTACGTATGTCCCTCTTGGGCTACTGTATCAACACGGCGCTGCAACATGGTGCCCTCCATGAGGGCCGCGCCCACGTACATTACTGTGCAAAAGTTTTAGGCATGTTACATGTGTCTACATTTTTTTTTTTAAATAAAGAGAAGCTGTTAAATAGTTCATATTTATGAATGAATATGTAAAATGTCTGACTACAAAAATAATTACTAATTTCTTTTAGGTGATAAAATGACAATTTGTTTGAGGGTGTCTCTTCAAATTTATAAGAAAATCAGGCTGTGTTAAATCAGGCTTTTTAAAATAATTTTATTACTTATTGCTCATCAGCAACTGTCTTTGTGTTGTCAAGTACTGGGCAGTAGAGCCACAAGGAAATCAATTTTTTTTTGTGTGTTTTTGCTTCTTTTTAAAACGAGGTTTGTAAATTAATAATTGATTCGTTACTTTAATGAAAAATAAAATGTAATAATCTCATTTTATTTATGTTGCATTCTTTTTTTAGAGAGGTGGGGATTTCACATGATTTTCTGTTGACGATGATGCCTGGGGGCATTTGTTTGTTTTAATCCAAAAAAAAAAAAAAAAAAGGGGGTGCCTAAAACATGAAAATACACAGATTGAGATAATTTATACACTAATGAACAGATGGCTATGAATGCTATATTCCATTTCTGCTAAGAAACGCCCCTAAATCCTACATACTGTAGCTTTAAGTTGGACACGTGCTATCTTGCTTAATAGTCATCTTGTCTGCTTTTGGTCTTTTTCACATCATACATACATATACTAATTTTAAATTAAAGAACGGCGTGGACACATTAGAGGATGCTTTCAAGCATCACCTTCTTCTTGATGGCTTCAGCCGAGTGTTTCCGCAGGGCCAGCTGGGCGGTGTAGGTCAACGTCTCCTCCACCGTCAGATGACTCAACAGGTTGTCGCTCTGAAAGAAAGGAAAATGCTTCGTTCAATGCTTCCTCGTCGGCTCGGTTATCTCTGTAAAGTCAAGGCCCGAGGCTCGGGGGAAATCTGAGTGGTCAATATAAGCAGGCGATGCACGACCTTATGCACTTCATTTATCTCTGTATATTTTAAATAGACTATCTGACTATCACCACTGTGCTCCTTTTTATAGCCCTGCTGTCATTAAATTATTAAGATAAGATCAACTTTATTGATCCCGTTTGGGAAATTAAATCTCATACAAGCAAACCAAGAAATAGGATTATTCACTTTAATACTTTTTTAAAAAAGCATCCCTTTTTCCATATTTTTAATGTTAAATTTGAAATTTACAATAATTCTTAAAATTAGGCTTTTCAGCCTTCAAGTTGAAACACATCTGTACAACATGATCAACATTAAATAAAAATATAAGAAGAAATAATAGATTGCAGAAGTACTTACCCCCTTTAACAGCTAAAACGTTTCTTTTACAGCCTCTTGGCTTTTGAAGTCACATGATTTAACGGGGTTCAGCTGCCTTTGCTTGAGGGGGATTCAATTAATTGGAATATAAATATTATGTGCCTGGATAGTTCAAGATGGGATGAGAAAGTATTGTGCAAAGCATGCATTATAAAGACAAAAGAACACCCCAAACAGCTCCATGTAAGGTGACTGAAAAGCACAAGCCAGGCGATGGATGCAAGAAACTTTCTGTGTCACTAAATATCACTTCCAGCTCAGTTAAATCGGTCATTAAGAAGGTTAGGCAGTATGCCACAGCTATATGTCTGCTTAACCCTCACCAGTACACCAGGGGTCCAAGCAGTGTGTATATTTTGTGAACCATTACACTTATTCAGCTGAACTTTTATGTAATTGTCACCAATATAGTTGTCTTCAGTTTCACTTATTTTGATCCAGTTGGATTAAATACTGTGGGCTCCATAATTTTTCTTATGGGCTCTGCTTGGACCCCAGTTTGATATAATGGTGTCTGTTCGGATTCCATAGCAAAATTTTGAGCTTTGTGTCAATTTTCCATAAGTACTGAACTGTCAGAGCAGTTTTTATTCAGGATATTTGGATCAGAGCAACTGCAGGGAGTAGGAGCAGGTATTGAATTTTTGTGTTGAGAAGTCGTGTTTGAAAAAGAGAGAAAAAAAATTCTCAAAATTCTTTCAAAATGAAATGTGATTTATTAGCCAGATACTCAATCATCTGTTTTTCCCCCAAAAAAATAGTTGCAAAGTGACGCCATGTAGTTAAGTTACAGATATCTGCAAGATTGGCCTAAATTTAAAAAAATGTTAACAGTATTAAAAAAAACAACAAGAAGTTCAGGTTAGATTCAGATTAGCAAGTTTTATGTCGTGTACTGATGAGGGTTAAAGCAGGTTATCCTCAAAAACTGGGTGAGTGTCTATGAAGGAAACTAGTGAGGGAAGCCACCAAGACAGCTATGATGAGACTGAAGGAGCTACAAGCTTCAGATTTGAGTGATTATACATTAGACAGCGGTTTTGGGCTGTTCCTTTACCAGTCACACCTTTATTGGAGAGTGGCAGAATCATCTCCTCTTCTTTTTTTTTTCCAATGAAAAATCTAGGCTCATATGCCTAGGAGCCTATCTTAATGTCTGTTCTCATTATCTTTATTGGTATTTACCTAATTTTTTAAATACAGAATAATACGATTTGTCCACAAATAGCCTTAAAATACTGCCTGTCATATGTCTTCTGCACAGACAGACAACCTTAATTTTTTTTTTTTTTTTTTTGATTTTGCAAGTGTGTTTTATGAGAACCTGCCTTATGATGTCACAAAGCTCTGCTGCTCAGAAACTCTCAGTGCCCTGTATTCGTTTGTGCATTTAAACTGCAGTTCTTGTACGTGCACACTTATTCTTTGGAGTAAGTGCGCACTTGCTGTCTGCTTCAATTAACACGCAGCACCTCCCAGTCCCACGTCTCCTCTCGTCTGAATGACTTTAATATCAGGTGCTCCTATCGGCTCCTCATCTGCAGCTTAGCAGGGGAAGTTAATGACGAGGCTTAGAAAGCAGAGGGGAGCGCGTGCTATCAGCGAGAGGACTGAGATGATTTAAACGGAAACGAGGCCACTTTTAAGCCCGTGTTTTTAATTCAAGCTTTGGATCCACTTGAGCACCTCTCATTGAGAGATTAAGTGCATGAGGAGGATATCAGGGGGGTCTTAAGTTAATTTCACACAGAGGCCACAGCAACCTTTTCCACCGTTTTTCAGTCTGGTTAGCATTTATTAACGTTACAGCCAATCACCACTCAGGTCAAAGGTTAACCTGGAGTCAGACGGTGTGTGATAGGAGCGAGAGCGAAGCGGACCAAGTGTCATCAAGAATTCATCACTGTGGACGTTGTTATAGTCAATGTTGTGAACAGAGATAAATTCAACTTTGAAGTCAGTTTTGTGTTTTATTGGGAGCTTATCGAGTGGTTTAAGGATGTGAGCGAAATAATTACATTTTTGTTTACGTGAAAGGACTTTGGGCCCGATTTACAATCTGCGCCAACGCAAAACCTCTTTTGAAGAATTTGAGAGAGTATTTAAATGAATCGTGCAGCGTGGCTCTGTAAAGCGGGCGGTCTGACACTGTGCAGTAAACTACTAACTTCTTATTTAATATGTAATTTTATTTACGAGGTAATAGTACCCACGGGCATGACAGCCATCCTGCTCTGTGTACACCTGATCCCGTCAGATCTCTGAAGTGAAGCAGAGTCGGTCCTGATCGGTACTTGGCTGGGAGACCGCGTGGGAAGACCAGGGCCTGTGTGTGTTTCTCCATGTAAAATTGGAGTTGCATCAGTAAGGGCATAAAACCGAAATCCGAAATCCCAATACAGATCTGCACTCGATCTGCTGTGGGGACCCCGAGCACCCGGGAGCAGCCGAAAGACAAAACAAAGTATCAGCGGGCATGAAGACATTAAGGCCTCCACGTAATCTGACCCCCCAGTGACCTTGACCTTCACCCAAATGATTGACCTCTGGCTGACCTTGCCAGTGTAATTCAGGAATCCACCTAAGTGTGTGCCACATTTGGTCCAAATCAAGTTGAAAATCAAATTGACATGGTAATAATTAAAGAAGTTATTGATGTTATTGTAGGACCTTTGACTTATATTTGTAATCTGTCTTTGCAAAAAGGTATTTTTCCAAATAATATGAAAACTGCAAAGGTAATACCAATATTTAAAAATGGAGACAAGCATTGCTTTGATAATTATAGACCAGTATCCCTTCTTCCTCAATTTTCAAAAATATTAGAGAAATCATTTGCTAAACAATTGGATCTTTTTATTGATAAATATGAACTTTTGAGTAAGCATCAGTATGGGTTTAGGGGAAACAGAACGACAACATATGCAGTAATGGAGATGGTAGAAGAAGTGACAAAGGCAATTGAAAATGATGAGTTTTCGGTTGGTATTTATATTGATTTACAGAAGGCGTTCGATACCATCGATCACAGCATATTATTGAGAAAATTGGAGAAGTATGGACTAAGAGGTATAGCTTATTCTTGGGTTAAGAGTTATTTGGAAAATAGACAGCAATGTGTAAGAATCAATAGTACTGTTT
>OMMV01186145.1:0-10056 GCA_900302635.1 Chatrabus melanurus | reverse complement strand
ACACCAAACTCCCAGTAATTAATCTTCATTCAGTTAACCCTCATCAGTACACCTGGGGTCCAAGCAGACCCCAGGTGTATATTTTTTGATATATTTTCTGAAACATTACACTTATTCAGCTGAAATTTTATGTAATCGTCACCTATACATTTGTCTTCAATTTCACTTATTTTGATCCAGTTTGATTCAATACTGTGGGCTCCATAATAATTTTGAGAATAAGTTTGATATAATGGTATCTGGTCACACTCCATAGCAAAAATTTTGAGCAGTTTTTAATTCAGGATATTTGCATCACAGCAACTACAGGGAGTAGGGGATAGGTACTGAATATTTGTACTGTAGAGTCGTGTTTGGAAAAAAAAAAAAAAGAGGAAAAAAAAATTCTCCAAAGTCTTTCAAAATGAAATGTGGTTTATCAGCCAGATACTCAAAAGTCTCTTTTCAAAATAGTTGCAAAGTGACCCTGTCTAGTTATGTTACAGATATCTGCAAGATTAACATAAATTAAAAAAAAAAAACATGTTAACAGTATTAAAGAAGTAGTAGTTCTGGTGGGGTCCGCATGGACCCCAGGTGGACAGATTAATAAGCTTCACAACGTGTACTGATGAGGGTTAAACTAATGAAAATATTTTTAATTTGGAGTGTTGACACGGGTATGGAAACTACAACTTTAAGAATTTTTAAAATAACATTTTGTTCTCATTGCAGTATGCTGTATTGTATTATTTAAAAAAAAAAAAAAAAGTTCTTCACTGTGCCGCATTATGCTGAACATTATTTTTCTCTTTACCAACATAATATTATTGTGTACTTGCAGTGGCTCTTTGAGAGGTTAATACAGCTAATACACTGGAATAAGGCCACTGTCAAGTGTTTCTCTTTCTCCACTTTGACAAATGTGCCCTTCATGCCCAGGCCCAGGCGCACGTGTGAATGCCAAGCATGTGGTCTAAACTTTCACAGACTTGGGCTTCCTCTAATATTCATCTTTGCATATCCAAGACCACAGAGAGTCAGATTTACCGACTGCGGTGCAAAAGCGTTTCCTGTTTTGGGTTCAGCCACATCCACTGAGGCCCTACAGTCCCTGCAGTCTCTTACCCACAGCCATCTACGCACTCTCCACAAAAACCCATAATCTTTGGCTATATATTGCAGTTAGGGTTGAAATGACACGTCAGTTAATTCAAGGAATAAACAATCTGAGAATTTTCTTCCTCGAGGTATTGAGTTTATCCAAGGAACTCTTGTACCCTGGAGCAGTGAGAACACGGACAATATTCACTGATGCACCAAGAGCCATGTGCTGTCTGCAAAATCTCCAAGGACTTTTCAGGTGCTTATGTTGACCTACACGTTGCATGAACTGGATGTTCTAACTAGCTACCCATCTTAGCCTAGCTGTAGTTATGGATGCAAATACTTGAAGACATGAGAACAACACCAATACAAACAAGGCAGCAGGCGATGATTCACGCTGGTCTTCTATTAACCAAGTTATGTTATTAATGTTAGTCATAGCTTGTTAGCTAATCTAAACTGATTCAGTTTGTTGACATTTTTGTGTTGCTCAGGATATGTCGTTTCGTTGCTCTGATTGGTCGTGGGTCTATCCAATTGCATTCAGAGTCATTATGACTAATTCTGCTGCGCCAGGCTAAAGGAATCGGCACCTGAAAGCTCCTTGGAGCAGCATGTGCAGTGGGCTCACTGCTTTGCACTATATACTTTAATCTTATAACTCCCACATGGTGACAAGAGCTTTTAACCACATTGTAGTTACTCGTACCAAAGTCCTTGACAGTCTGTAATGGTTTATCTATGGCTGACTGAGCAGCTACAATGTGGTAATTACAGGGACACCTGATAGCTACAAGTAAGTACAATGCTTACAGTGACACCCAGTCTGGGTCAAGGCCTCCTAAGGGAGCATAATTAATCAATACCCAACAGCTGTCCCTAGTCTGTGGGGGTATCAAGTGTCTCCCCAGCACTTTGATACAAATAACTACAGCGTGGTAGATTGGGTTACTGCTGAAACACCATCATCAACGACACTGTGGCCAAAGTAGGCTCATCACCAGAGGCCAATGACTACCAGCAGACTAACTACAACGAGGCTAAATCATGATTAATATGCAATGAATATTTTAAGCAAAATGTTAAAAAATCTCTGGTATATCTTCAGTTATTAACTGCTTTAATAAATCAATTAATCAATCAGTGAAATAAAGTCAACAGTTCTTATGGAAACATTTACCTGCAATACTATGAAACAAAAGGAGAGCAACATGATCCAGTTTTGTTTAGAATGAGACACGAGCAGGCTCAGAGGGGCCCCAATGCGCCAACCGCTAATTAATCATTTTCCTCCCAGGTCCTCTTTACTTTCACTACGGTGCCATTCCTTATTGAACGTAGCCTCTTGCTACCAGATCCTACTTAGTCTGCACGTTTGCCTAGGCTCGGTTTATCCCAGCTCTTAATTGCTTTTACTGACAACGGTGATTGAAACCCTTCCCTGGGGTCGGGAGGTGCACCACAGATCGTTTACATATGTGTCAGGGAAGGGTGACTGATGGGGAGAACCGTGCACATTCCAGGCATCCCCTCCCCTTAGAGACCACGGGAAAAAACAGGTTTTTCTCCACAAGCATCACAGTTGCACTGATGCTAATATCCAAGTCCTATTTACTTGTACTGGGTGCTGCTGGGGAGTTGAGTGTCGGCATTGTTACAGAGGCAAGTAAAGAGGACCTGGAAAGAAGAGACATTGCAAACTAAATTTTCACTGGTAGATAAAGGATTAAATTCTAAATCAGTCAGAAACTCTAAATTTCTGAAATGCATTGATCATTCCCGCTGTTTTTTTCCCGATGACAGAATTACATTTAAAGTACACAACATAACTCTTAATCCATTTCTCTACAAGTTGTCCAAATTAGCCATGCGAGGGTGAAACCGTAACCGGTGATTTTGGGAACCTGGGAGGAAGAGACATTGCAAACTAAATTTTCACTGGAAGATAAAAGATTAAATATCACCATTTATCAATGCATACAAGATGCAAAATAGTCACCAAAATGGTTACCATCGCAAGGGCTTGTTCCCAAGTTGCCTGTCTGATGGGGAATTGAACAGAGGATCGTCTGGTCACAAGCCCGCCTCTCTAACCTCCAGGCCCTCACCTCTCAAATCTAAGGCCAAAATAAAAAGGCGAGATACAAAGCTACAGAATTTCCTCTTGTTGCCGTGGAGTCGCCGCGGTAAGAAGATACCACCCCCTTTCCTCAAAAAACACACATCTCAGGGTCAAAACAAAATGTGAGGTGTAAAACTACAGACCACCCCTTATCCATATCGCATTTGTGTCTGTAGCCATCTGGGAGGAGTCGCGTTAAGATTTTGTGATGGAATGAAAGACGGACGGACAGACCCCAATCCTATACCTCTCGTGATGCCTTGCGACGGGCGCAAACAAGACAAACTCCACATGACAGGGGGAAAATAAATAAATAAACCATGCTGCTGTTTTCCGCATCAGCCTCCAAAATTCTAATCAACTCTCAGGAAAAGTTTTGCATTTCACACGTCAGCAAATTTCACACGGTGGCATTCAGCATGATAAAAGATGACGTTTGCTCTCACGGCCCCAACGTTTTTCACACTTCGCCCTCAGATCCTGTCACCAGCTTGATACTGGGCGCGAAAATACCTTTTGAGCCAGGAAACACAGAGTCGTCCGTCTGACAGAGTGCAGCTAAGCACTTTAGCGACAGTGTCAGAAAACAAGCCATAAACATGATGAAGTACGCAATTCTGAACTGCGACGCCTCAGGTTGTGAACTTAACTAAATCTATCCAGGAAGTCAAACAATAGCCTTGAATGTCAAGAGCTTTCCTGTTTCAAGGCAACAGACGGGAGACAGTCATTCTTGCTAAGTCAATACAATGTGTACATACGGCTGTGAATAAACGAGTTCTACGACTGCTTGGCTTGAAACAGCATGCACCTCACGGTGGGAACCTACCTCGACATCCTGCAGGGTGAAGTCATTCTGATCTTTGAAGTTGGCAGCACCGGCGCTCAGCTCCATCAGCATTTTGGCGATCTCTGGCTTTATTGCTGCAGTCAGCCTGCTGGCCGCCTCCATGACGTGTTCCTGCACGTCCTTCAGTTGCATAGCTGCTTTGGAATAGTGAGAGTTCCTGAACACACTGCTGAACAGGTCTGTGAGAAAGGCGCTGGCACGGCAGAACACGTTGAGGGCATCTAAGTATTTAGAGATGCCTTGCTGGATGTCGGCGACGGCGGTGGTGGTGCCAGAAGGAGGTGGGTGGCAGCTGCCGGGCATGCCCACTCCGGTGCCAATTGGTGAAGAGGCTGAGCAAGACGAGGCTAGAGAGGCGCTCAGGGTGCGGCTCAGCTCAGGCATCTGGTACTGCTGGTGCTGTTGCACTTTCTGCTTGGACCCGCCGAGCAAAAAGCGGCGCTTGTAGTCCATTTTACTTTCCTGCACACTACAACAATACATAGGTGGTGCTACCGCACCGGAAGCTCCCGTTTTCAGGTTTGTTGAGTTTTTCCACAGAGTGCCCCCTGTCCTCTTTGCAAAACGCCAAACTCAACAGTTCTTCTTGAACTGGTGCGTGAGAAAACAGTTCAGGGATTCCACCTGCCAGAAGCTCATCTCAGCGAGCCGTGCACACACACAAAAAAAAAAGGCTGCACAGAAACGGGTGAGGCCAAAGGGGAAAAAAATGAAAAAAGCCTGAGTGAATTGCTTACATGCAGCCCTGCTGCACACATGAAAAGCCAAACTTCAAAAAGAGCACACCTCCAGATTCTCGATTTCCAGCTTTAAACAAAATGATCATGATAGGAGGGGAGAACGTGGAAAAACACTCCTCAATTTACTGAAAGTGACACAACATCCAAGACCATTTTAAAGTGCACCAGGTTGACTTCAGAATGGGAAGGAAAATAAAAATCCTTCTTCATACCGTACGAGGACTATATACACACATGTGCATGTACATGTATAAACCTATGCCAGATAGAACTAATAAAAGTAGAAAACCTTAAAAGCTGAGAGCAAAAAGCAAGATGGAAAAAAATGAGACACTGATCAACAGCACAGGTGGAAAGTTATACAAAAAAAAAAAAAATGCAAGAAGATGTTGGAATTAGCAGATGCTGCTTCGGCTCTTCCGAGTGTTCTGGTTGGTAGTGGAGCTGTGGGCCGTCGAAGGGGGCAGACAGATCCGGTCTGTTGCAAATCCTCTCCACAAAGCAGGACTCCGGCAGTGAAGAAGTGGCCGACTGATAGCGCCGTCTGACCGTTTGAAATCCACACCAGCTCCCCTGGTTTCTTCTGTCTGCTGACTGAGGTAGGTTATTACTCACTGGCGGAAACAAGTGTGGTTCCAGATCTCGTTTGTCGCCTTCTGCTGCTGCAGATTAGAGCGACGAAAAGCACACATGTATCTGTAAGGCCGCTAGGTCATTTCCTAAGAGAGCAAACAACAGAGACACAGAGAGAGAGAGAGAGAGAGAACAGCAAGTTAGCAGCGTGCATTTTTTCTCCCGCTGCTCAAGCACACGGACAAATGTTTGGAAAATCTATTAGTACTTTGAAACTGATAAAGAAATTTTAAAAAATTAAAAAGGCTGATAGATGGGTTAACACAGAACAACCACTGGAACAAAGTTCATACTTTTAGAGGTAACTGAAGGTTTATTTACACTAATAATACTTGTTGATCCTTTGTGACTTACGGGTGATAACGGGAAATGTCGTGCTGCCAGAGAAGGCAAATTTTTCCAAAGATGCTAATTTATTTGAGAAATTGTGATTATAAAATGTTGCAGACGAGAAGGAGACTTCTCTGTCTTCTCTGGAGACTCGAGCCCAAATCTGTTCTCTTGTGTCGTGTCCACTCCACTCCACCATGAAACTGCGACTGGCGATGTAACAGACAACGCACTCTGCCCAGTTTCTCCAGTCACATCCACAGAAGCCTAGAACTCCTTCAGAGTTGTCACGTGTGTCTTGGTGGCTTCCCTCACTCGGTCACTCAATTTTGAGAGGTGCTTACTTCAGACAGATACACCATACAGATATACATACCTAAGCCATGTACAGGACCATAACTCCCTATACATTGTGTCCATCCCCCCTTCTTTTCCTCTACCCTCTTCCTTCTCTCTTCCTCGATACCAAATACACAACCATTTTTACATGTGCGCACACACACAAAATCAACAAACCCTGAATGAAGTATCTCTCTCTCAATATTTGATATCTTCGCCAACCCCCCTATTTTCCCAACAATAGCAAAGAAAAAAAATGTTGTCATCGTCTTAATT
Organism: Chatrabus melanurus; assembly: GCA_900302635.1. Classification (NCBI taxonomy): domain Eukaryota; kingdom Metazoa; phylum Chordata; class Actinopteri; order Batrachoidiformes; family Batrachoididae; genus Chatrabus; species Chatrabus melanurus. Next base: position 3,680 of record OMMV01186145.1, on the reverse strand, counting down.
TTTTATGCATCTTCCCAGATCCCCTGCCATTGTCCCCGATGTATAAATTTACAATCATGTCTATGTCTGTCAATTTGTCTGTCCATTACATTGTCTGTCTGTTTATCTGTAGCAGTACTATAATTCATCATGTCTTTGACATCGTTTTTGCCTTTGCCCAATTCCTATCATTGTGAAGCAGAATTCACCAAGCGTTGGATTGTTCACCCACTAATAGGGAACGTGAGCTGGGTTTAGACCGTCGTGAGACAGGTTAGTTTTACCCTTCACCCATTCACATGGGTGAATGGGTCATGAAGTGGCTTCAGTCAATGTTCATGTAACTAAACCAGAATAAAAATAAAGGTGTCCTCCGAGGGGGGGGGGTCCAAAAAATAAATAAATAAAGATATACCATACAGTAACATACGGTTTGTATTTCTTAATGATTGCTGTAAATGAAGTCCAAGACATATTCAGTGATTTGGAAATGTTCAATAATCAGGGTTGGCCTGCATTTTCTCAGGTGGAAAATTCCCGCGGAATTTCCCGGAATATCCCGTTCTGGCAAAATCTCCTAAAGTGGAATTATCTGGCATTTTCTGGCAAAATCTTTTTTTTTTTTTTTCTTTTTTTTTTGGGGGGGAACAAAAAAAACCTATCTACAGGTTCTTTTTAAGTTATCTACGATGTACTTAATGTAATGGGTTGGAAGGTATAAGTTCAATGAGAACTGAGGTTTAAAAAATTTCAATACCAGTACATTTACAAGTGTGTTTTAAAATGTCAAAAAAAAATCTTACATTTATAAGTATGTTCTTTTCTTATTTGCTTTTTTTTTCATGAATTTTTGTATTTACAGCCTATTTGTGTACATGTGTTTTGTTGATTAAAAAAAAAATAGGTGCCGATGTATGGGTTTCATTCCTATAGTGAAACCGGTTTTAAAATGACAACTATACACTTTGTATTCTGGAACAAATTCAGGTGACAGAAAGTAGCCTGGAAATGTTCCAGTGGGTAGACTGGGGCAATATGATTTTTTATTTATTTTTTGTAAAATATATCAGTGGATCTAGAAAATGAAATATATAAGGCCTAGGTGATTGTCATAGACAGATTTAATTGTTCATGTTTAAGTAGTGCATAAAGATATAAATGGGGAACTATAAAAATTGTTTCATAAAGACAACCATTTATCTAAACAAAATACAACTTACAAAGTGTGACATAAACGAAAACAAACTACAATACACAAAATGATATCCTGAGTTTGACCAGTGAACACACTAGACTTCTACACATATGTAAATATGTAGGAAAAAATAAGTAAAATCATCCCATCAGATTCAAGTAATACAGTGTACAAATATCAATTAAAATACAAAAAAACAAAATCAGCCACAGATAGGCTCTCTCACCAGTGTTTTCTCAACCTGGAAGAGAACCTCAAAGAGCTCTCAGCAAGACTGACTAGACCCTCAAATCTCAAATGATCCGTTGATATCACCCAGTCAGGGATTAATGACTTATATTTCTTCAGAAAAAGAATACTACTTCAAAATATAATTATTAAAACCAAAAAGCATGCCCTACAAATAAAATGAAATGATAAATTTAAATTTCACCCTTTGACACCAATATGTTTTCAGACAGATTTACATCTTAAAATATTGTTTGATAAATGTTGACAGGATGTCCAAAGGTTGTTTCAAAACATGATTATTACAAGTCACTTGATCTTATGCTGTCTAATATTAATAGCACAACTTGCACACCTATCAACTACATAAGCTACATACTACATACATCATTGTATGTTTCCTGATAATAGACCTAATTATGATTACCGTAAATTTTGTAATAGAAGCTACACCTAAATTTCACTTTTGAAGATCAACAATGAAGCTGCAGATGGCCCAGCATGAATGGATGCTGGGCCATCTGCAGCTAAACACAGGCGAAAATTCCAGATTATGCCAGAAAATTCCATGTAATTCCGGAAAATTCCACTGGAACGGCAAAATCTAGAAAATGCCGGCATTTTCCCAACCCCGTTAATAATCGATTCTCTGACTTGAAAACTGGTTGTGAATGTAATTATTTACTGTAAATTCACACCGTGTCAACTGCATCAAGCATATATTTAATTTTTTTATTTTTTATTCCACCATATAAAAGCATTTTTTTAATGTTCAGTATCTTTGAACATTTTATTAAATATTCTCATAATACAAAATTGGTCAATGTGCCTTTATTTCTAGCCTGACAAAGCCAGGCAAATGAAATAAGATTCATCTGGTTCCCAGGCTAATTTATTTTATTTTATTTATATTCTACACTTATAAGATCTAGGGTGTCAATAATTCTGACCAGGATTGTAGTTTTGTTTTTTAAATATATAAAAACACAAGATGTGTGGCCACTTTGTAAACGAGAACTTCATATAAAAACATTGTTCAGTGTGAAAGAAAAATCTAAATAAAACCATAATTCATCACTCACTGAACCTCGTCACTACATGTTATTGTTTTCTAAAGAATAAGTTATATTTTATTGATTGTCGATGAGGGGCTCGTTCCTGTTGTAAGACCAACCCCCTCATCGTTAATCGCCTTGTAATGACTCGGGTGGAGAGCACTGTCTAATCAGTCATTTTAAAAAGTTTCTTTACATTTAGGCCTAGTCCACACTACTCCCGTTTCACAGGAAACCGGTTAAGTAGCTCTCCGTTTAGGCCTTTCATCCACACTAATACGCCGCTTTCCCCGCCCCAAACCGGAGCCTTTCGAATCCGCTCTCCAGAGTGGAGCGATCTGAATCCGCTGCAGTCGTGTCTGTGTGTGGACAGCCTGCCCGTCTATTTTGGGAAGCGGTGCAGTAATATTAATCACCAGCAGGAGGAAGCAGTGGTGTGTCCTGTCGCTGTGAATGTGTCTGTTATGCACGCAGAATTAGAGCACACACTTCCACAGGTGAAAAGTGCTGACAGCCGGATTTTTTTTTTTTTTTGATCTCCTCTTGTCCACAGCTGGTTTGTGAGACTTCTTATTCTTGGGCGGCCTGGAGAAAAAGGACGTCATGCTGTGCTGAAGATGACTGTGGAAATGACGGCCGGATTATTTTTTATTTTTTTTGGATGTTCTCCTGTCCACGGCTGGTTTGTGAGACTTCTCGTTCTTGGGCGGTGTGGACAAAAAGGACGTGGAGATCTCGGCGGACGACACTTGAAAGTTTGCGCGCTGAGCAAACACTCTGCTTATTTTATATAGAAGTGAATCAAACGCTATAAATAGGTCCGACATACGATCTGTTGTGTATGCGATAGGTAAACGTGTCCTCTGTAGTATTTTTGATGCAAAGTTAGACGTGTTCCACCATGTTCTGACATCGGCAATTTTTATTTTATTTTTATTTTTTATTTATTTATTTTTTAAAAGGCTAAACAAATGTTTCTGTGTGACGGGCCTTAAGACGGAGTGTTTTTGATGTTTGTCCATTTTAATAACATGTTTAGCCATAAACATTGCGCTGTATAATCTGCACGTTGTATATCTGCGGACCACAGAAAGCACGGTGCTTCTGTGGAGTGGACCCACGTCATTATCAGCCTCCTGCCAAACGTGACACCCTTTCAGTTCGCTCTGCAGTACAACGCGCTCCAAACGCAGAAGAAGAAATGAACACTGCTTTAATGTGGA
>OMMV01186139.1:0-10215 GCA_900302635.1 Chatrabus melanurus | reverse complement strand
CTCTACCTGCTATCCAATATATGAAATCCAATATATATGACCTATCTGCAATGCATAACATTTGATTTGGTTATGTCTGTGATTCAACAATGGTTTAAAGAGGACAGTTTCTCAAACTCTTAAGCCAAGGCAACCATTTTTTTCTCTAGCTGCCATCTTCCCAGTCCCGCCCATTTTTCTTTTTTCAACTGATAACTTACAAACCCAAGTACAATCAACAAGTACAAGTCTCAAATAGTCAACACAATAAATTACTCTAAGTTTAAATTTCAAAATCTTATACAATTGAGTTGAAAGTCCAAAACTTGTCAGAGCTGTTTGAGTCAAAGAGAATACGTGAGTGGACAACTAAATGGGGCTGTAATGTTTTACAGTGTAAAGGTGATTTTCTTGGATGTGGAGAGTCTTTTTTCTCATTTATAGTGCATGATTGTATATAATTGTCTTCACAGTAAATTTTGTAGTGTTAAATGAACACTGCAGGGAGTTCATTTTCTCCCATTAAAAATAAAATTAAATCAACTCTATTAGAGTGTTAAATAAAGTTGATCAGCACTACTAGAGTTAATTTTGCACAATGATAAAGTTGATTTAACACTATTTTGAATGGGACCATAGGAACACACTCTCTGCAGGACACTGCGGTAACTCAATATTATGCACGACTCCAGTGGTGAAATATATCAAGTCATCCTTTGTCGGTTGGATGACCCACTTTGGTGCAAATGATTGGCAGCAATTCTTTATTCCATTTCAACATATACAAAAAAGCAGCAGTGTGGACGTGATTATGTTCTGCTGTTTTTGAACCAAATCGTCTGGTACCAGCCTACATCGTCCAAAAACAAAGAAATACATGTGGTACATGAACTTTCCAACAACTACATCTGAGTACGACTGGAAACTCATCAGGAAAAACAGAACTGCGTTTATTTTGTATTACAAGTGTATTATCCTATTTTAAGAATGTATTTAGATTAAATTACTCAGGTTTTTTTCAAAGTATTAATAAAACAATACTCTGCAGCAGAAAAATTACTGAAAAATTATTTCACCGCTTTCATGCACTTCTTAGTGCACAACGACATCGTAGAGTCACTGTGGAGTGACTGAGTGCAGAAACTCTGCTGGAATCTTCACAAAATGCAGTAAAAACTCCAGAAAGATGGAGCATCAACTGTCCTTGAGCACATATGTTAGAAATGTTTGAAAAAGAAACGCCTGCCAGAGTATTTTGTGTTGTAGTGAGTCATACAAAAAGAGTTTGCTTGCTTGCTTTCATATTATGTGTTATTTTGGTTCATTTTCCTGACCTTTAACACTTGCCCCAGAGAGATGCAAATGCCCAAAGAACATAATGGCTCCCTTCCTGTGTAAAAAGTAGACCGTAAAGGAAGATAATTAGGGTTGTCATGACAACCAGGTCCAGCGGGCTGATGGTGCCATGTTCACTTGCAGAACTTCAAACGATATCAAAGCTCCACCAGGACCGGTGCAGGAGATCTGGTTTGAATTAGGGACAGACTTCCACAGCCTTCAAATTCGAGATCAATATGGAATACCCCCTTTAAAAAGGAGAAAACTGAGAAAGGGCCAAGCTAGTCCTAGTCCAGACAGACCTAGCCCTCTGGATTTCATTACAGACAATTATCTTATCTGTTTCATCTCAACATTGCCCCAAGGGTTGGCAGGCAGAGCAGTGGGCTCTTTGCAGTTTGAGAAATCCTGCAGCCAGCCAGAGGCCTGTGGATCAGGTCATTAAAACACTTCTGCCCCTGCTGCTAGTGATAAAATATTTTCATGCTTTTGTAAACACGTTTTCTTCTTTCAACCCCACAGGACATAAAAAACACAACTTTTCTTCTCTGGATATCCTAGGGTAAGGACGTTCTAAGAAAAACGCTGCTGTCTTGTTTTCAGGTACGGTTACTGTATGGTTGTGAAACTTGGACGCTAACCAGTGACCTAAGGCGACGGCTGATGTCCTTGGTACTATTCAATTCAATTTATTTATACAGTGCCAAATCACAACATAAGTTGCCCCAAGGCACTACACACAAGTAAGGTCTAACTTTACCCACCCTCTGAGCGAGTACATAGATCATTTCAGTAACCAGTGCTCCACAATGCATTGTGGTCTAGCTTGTATCCAAACATTGACCTTGACAGATGTTGACAGTTCCCGTGTAACCGGAGTTTGACAAGAATAGTTTTACACAGAAGTACTCACTCAGATGAAGTTATAGTGATTGCATAATGAATTCATAATGTCAAATCGATGTAATGATGCCGGATGCTCAAATGACAGGAGATACGAAGAGTCTGAGTCTGACACTACAGTGTATTTTGTTGTTAAATTTCTACTGGGCAAGGATGTATATTTCTGTTACAATCAATCCCTGTGGATATTTATTTAAGAATCTGTGCAGTTATAGTTGCGATACTTCCACTATAACAGGAAAAAATAAATAAAATATTCTTTAAGAAAAAAGATGGAATACGCTTTTGGCCTCCTACAATGTTTAGATACATTTGTACCCATAATTCAACGCGCACGCATGCGCGACACGAAGCCAACGTTTCTGAAATGATCTATTGGCAACAGTGGTAAGGAAAAACTCCTTCGGGTGTTTTTTTGATTATATGAAGAAACCTCAAGCAGACCAGACTCAGTGAGGTGACCATCTGCTTTGGCCATACTAACAATAACGAAATAACAAATAAAACAAAAGCACAACAAAGAATTGTCAAACATGCAGAGACAGAAATGTTGCAGCTAAGCAACCATATACATATAGAGATCAGTGATTGTGACGACTGATGGCTCAGTGAAGGGCAGAGATGCCAGATGAGTCATTAAAAGGAACATTCCCCAGTTTTTCTCCACATGTTTCTGTAGCATTGTGAAATCCAGATTGAAAACATGTTCCTACTAGCTTGGCTAGAGGGGGATTCCCCTTTGGCTAACCTGGTAGAGCATTGGTCTAAAGTGTGAGAAATCGGAGTTCAAAACCCGCCGGAGCCACACAGATATGTTGCTCAGTTACAATTGGTGTTGTTGGCAGGATGTGGCAGGTGACCATAATAGTCCTGGCTTACAGGCGAAGGGTTCTTGGTGTTGTTGGCAGGTTACGTTGGGATGAAGTCAAAAATGGTGGGGAGATATGTAGCAATGTGAAATCCAGATTGAAAACATGTTCCTACTAGCTCAGTTAGAGGGGGATTTTGTCTCAAGTGTGAGAAATCTGGGTTCAAAACCTACCAGAGCCACAAAGATATGTCACTTGGTTACACTTCCCAGTCGTGGAAGGATCTCGGTGGATGAGATGGATGGCTGGGTGAATGAACAGATGGATCTATGAAGCTCCAAGATGCGCCAACAACCCACAGCATAGGAATCCCCTGGTCCTGGCAGCTCTCTTTTGCCAGTGTTCTGCGCCTTCGTCAACAGCTTGACCTCAGAGAACAAAGAAGAAATCAATCAGCCAGAATGGACAGTCCACTGTAACACCATCTGACAACAGTGAACTAACAGATAAAATACTAACATGTTCGCCGGCAACAGAATCCTAAACTTCGCTACCATTTCCCCAGAATTTAGTTGTGATGAGACCGAGTCTTTCTCCACCAGTAATTGAACTAAATGAAGTTAGAGGAAAAGGCAATGATTCAATACAACCAGGTCTGCATTAAGTATAAAATAGAGAGAACAGATGAGTCTTTAATCTGGATTTAAATAACTCCACAGAATCAGGCTGTTTTATCTCAGTGCCCAGGCGTTTCCACAGAAAAGGTGCACGATAAGAAAAAGCTCAGTGAGGTGCTGACTTCTTCTTTACTTTTGGAACACACAGTAATCCTGTACCCTGAGAACACAGAGCATGGGCTGATACATAAGGTTTAATTAGATCAGCCAGAGAGGGAGGTGCTAATCCATGTAGGATTTTGTATGTTAATAACAGAACCTTAAGCTCTGACCTCACATGAATAGGAAGCCAATGAAGGGAGACCAAAACCGAGGTAATACTAGGTCTCTTTGGGGAATCTTTGAGTACTGCTGGAATGACTGTGTGTCAAAAGAATGCATATTTAGGAGAGACTCAGATGATCATTTGCATTGTGAGGGAACATCAGCGATGACACTTTGGCCATGTGGCATGTTCGTGTAGCCATGATCCAGCATACAGACACCTCAGTGTTTAGGACCACAGCGGCTGGAAAAGGAAAAGGGGACAACCATGTTTCACCTGACTACGGCAGGTCAATGGTTACTTTCGAGAAGTGAGGATGGACCAGTTGTCTATCTGGGTGGTTGCCATTCAGGACCCAAGCCGATTCCGTAGTGTACTGGATGCAGGGACATGCTGCATTAGCAGATGCTCCCAGACCTGACCTGACCTGACTGTGCTTTCAGATGAAGCTGTTCGTGTGTCATACCTCTGCTATGTGCCTTATTGTTAACAAGATGTCCTGGTACTCTAGAGCCAAGTTAGTCCTGGAATCTGGAAGGCAAATGGTAAACATCATTTACTTCACAGAGCTGCCTCTTCTCATTATGCAGTTATGCATAATGAGAAATGACCAGCCAGTCTTCAACAATCATTGTGCACATTTGCCATGGGAAGTGGACGTTCTGGTTATGGTGAGAGTGAAATATTTTCCATCTATTAAAAAGGAATTAAACATGCTGAAACATTGCTGGTTGTGCTGTTAGGCAGTGGTGCATTCGGAAATATGTGGGGGTGGGGGTAGATGGGACCAGTGAAAACAAAATAATATACTTATATATTATAAAGCTATAAATAAAGTATAAAACTGTTCAGGAATATTTTCTTCTTTTCTTTTGTATTTTTGTCATATGCAGACACAGAGGTGATGATTACTGGGAAATATGTCAATTGATGCTATACAATATTAAGTCTTTGCTAGGCTTATTCACAACTTAACAGTTTGGTTTGTACATTATATGTTTTTAAGTTGAATATATGTTTTTGTTGTGACAAAATAAATGAGTCTTTTTGAAGGTGAATATAGGCTGTAAAGTAAGAAAATATTATTGTCATGGTTTGTCTATATTTTTATTTACACATGACGTCTTGTTAAGCAACAACTCATTCACAGATTGGTGTGTATGTCATGTATTTATAATTCAAATATATAATTTTGTTATATAATAAACAAGTCTTTCTAAAGGTGAATATAAGTATGAAAATATTGTTCTCGTGGTCTGTGTGAGGTGGGGTTGGATCTATTGTCTACCTAGGCGGTTGCCATCCAAGACCTGGGGCGGTTCCATGGTGCGGTGGATGCGGCGACACGCGGCACCAACGCATGCTCCCAGACTTGACTTGATGATCTATCTATACATTTTTTTTACACATAGCACGTAGCACGTGTCAGTTTGAAAACTATATAGAAGATGCACAAAACTGTCCATGTGGAGATTTTCATAAATTGCTCACTCACAACAATACATGTTAAATTAGAAAACCACTTTCAGGATCATATGCAAGATGTAACATACATATTACCATACCATAAATGCTGTATATGTTTCTGTTGCTAAAAAGACGCTTGATTACTCTGAAAATTGTTCCACGAGAAAAAGTCCACCCATGAATATTTCACATTTTTTTAGGAATTTGAATGAGGGCATGTGCAGGCCTATACTGTAACCATCCTTTGCCAGTCCCAACTGGCAACATAGTTGCTAGTGAACAATAATGGAGTTGATATCTACACACACAAACACACACACCTATAGACTACAGCAGTGAATGCCCAAAAAAGCCATCGTCTACTTTAGCGTGTCACACAAAAACTAACAAAATTGTCTTGGCTTCTCCTGTTTTTGCTAGAGGTCGCCACTGCAGATCCGGTATGAATCTTCATGTTGCTTTGGCACAAGTTTGACACTAGGTGACACTTCGTGGGCACTGGTGGCGTTAAATTAGGAACCTTCTCGTTGAGAGGCAAGCGTGCTAACCGCTTGCACCTCCATGCTGCCATGCCACTTAAAAACACTGAGTGAATAAACAGGCAGCTAAACAAACTAATGTTTGACACAGAAGAGTTTCCTTAAAATGTTTGTGAAGATTTGCTCAACCAAAACAGTAGCTAGTTCCACAAGAAGTTGCGATACATTGCAACTTCTTGTGGAACTAGCTACTGTTTTTTTGTGTATTCATTACACAAATATCTAATGTCACAACTGCAAGGTTAAATTATTTCACTAACTCACGGGCACGTAACACATCCAGTGAGCACATTATTATGAACGTCTTTATCTGAATACATTATTTTGTCAAAAACAAGCTCAACAAGTTGGTTTTCATGCTAGCTGCAAACTAGCCGTGTCAGCTGGGTTGCTATACAATCATGAAGATTACGCTAGGCTAGCTAGCTCGCACAGCTGTGACCTAAATATTAAGTTAAGAATTACTGCAAATAATTATTTGTCATGTCCAATCTCGACTTACAACTGACTGCAAACTGTATTCGTCTGGTTTATACAGTTTATACTATATTCTGTAGAACAGGATTGTATGAAATTGATTTAAGTTGCATGGCTAGCTAAAATGATAGCTGCTTACATTTTGGACACTGTTTGTGTCTGTTGCCTCAAAGATCAGCAAGGCCTTTTGCGACTAGGCGTTGGCACAAATATTGGTTCAATTTAGCAAATGTATCACAGCGCTCATCACAGTGCTCTGAAAAATAAGCTGCTTATTCAGGTAGCTCAGTGTATAAGGAGCTAGGCTACCTAATATGTAGACATGGGTTTGATTCCCCCTCAGGCTATGCTTGTCTGTGTCCTTGGACAAAACACTTTTTTTCCAGTCCACCCAGCTGTAAATGGGTACTAACTTTGGCTGGGGAACTACTGGTGTCCCATCCAGTGGGAGTCGTCGACTCTCATCCGCTTCACGCTACAGAATCTTAAGCAGCTTGCCTCCCTTACTGGATCAAATCACATCTGCTGATCACTGTGATTTACACTGAATTTTGTGACCAGCCCCTAACTTTTAAAGGTGCTATGGGTGACTTTTCGACAAATAGATGTCACACTTGCGCCACACTTCAGGATGTAAACAAAGCTTCCCTCCTTGGCCACTCCTTCTCAAACATACCTCCTCCCTCCCTCCTCTGCATTGAGGACAACAAATGGCAGTTGGAGCCTTTTAACAGGTCTATTCGCTAAATCCAGATGTATGTGGTTTCTAGTCTGACCATGTTCTTTAGAGACATTTTTGCCTCTAAATGTGATTTTGGAAATATTTCTACAAAGTTGCTGCTGGTTGCCATTAAAAAAAACAGCTATGAGGTGTCTTTTTTTAAATGTAGGGAGGGGCAACGGTTTCACAAGGCACATGCACTAAAGGAGCATGTGCGACCAGACTGAGAATGTAAACAGGGGACAGAAAAGCTCAGACAACAGAGGGAGTGTTGCTTCATTCTCTGCACAGGACATCATTAAGCCACAAAATCCTTTCGTAGAAAATAGTTGTTGGCTGCTATATTACTGTTTGAAATGCCATTCATGACACCTTTAAGGCTAAACCTTTATGGCATAAAACAAAGACACCTGTCCAAGCAGTATGAATAATTGCAGTTATAGTGGTGCTTCTCAACACTGAAAGATGGGGAATCTTCAGTCCAAAAATAATATTGGACAGCCATGCACTCCAGCAGGAAACATTAAACAAAATGTCAAGTGCAGCTTCGGCTCAGCACTTGCTCTCTTTGAGAGATGTCACGGCAGACGTAGATATTTTGGTCCAATTTAGCAGCTGCGTCACAATGCTCAGAAAAATAAGCTTCATATTCTAGCAAAAGATGCCCGTGTGACGGGATGGGGGTGGGATGATGGTGTGAAGGAGCAGGGAGGGATATGAGGCCCAGGACCTTGAGATGAAATTGAGAACCCTCCTCATCAGGGGTTAGGGATCACGGGCAGAGACTTCCCTTCATCACAGACAAGCTGGGAAATGCAGAGGACAGCAGGGTCAGCTCAGACATCCCACTGTGTGCCGTTACCATGGCAAACATCCCAAGGGCCAAAGAAAATAGATGACAAGCACAATAATATGAGGTGTAATCACAAAGGTCAGTTGACTGCACTCTCAAGAAAGAAAGAAAAAAAAACTCTGCATACTTTAAAGGAAAATTACTCAGCAATGTGGTCATTTTTCCTCCAAAACCTCAAGAAATTAGGAAGCCTTGAGGGACACGCTCAAGAGACTGTACATGAGCAGCCACTGAGAGACTCCAGTCCACTTCCATTGCTTGATGTTTACTTTCCGGTTCTTTGTACTGGGTGCCCTGCAGATGGAATCTCACGTCCTCTTCAAGGGGAAATTTTATGACTTATTAACTGTCATCAGTTCATAACCTCTGAGGAGCTATTAAACATTCTCCTGTGGTCTCACTAGAAATGTCTGTTTGATTTGGACCGAGAACGTATTTGAATGTTTTCGCTCTTCTCCGCCCTGCGTGCAAGTGCAACAAAGTACCCAAATCGACTTGGACATCAGCTCGCCGTGTGAAGATAAGACTAATAATGGCTGTGCTTTGTTTTGAAATTACAGAAGGCATTGTTTGGATTTATTGTCTGCAAATGAAAGTCGGTCCCGATAGAAAAGACATACTAAGAAGATAAATCAAGTGAGGGTGACAGCTTACAGTGACACGTTATTAAAGTAACAATACGTCATGGAGTTAAAAAAATAACAATAAGGTTCGTCTCTCTCACAGCTGCAGTTGAATAAATGCAACATTCTGTTGAGCCAAGGACAAAAACTCGACTTTTGATACATATCACAGCTATCACAGCTATATTTGTCCTTGAGAAATGGTGTTAGCAGTGTGACTAAATCATTTATCACTCGCCAAAAACAACCAGGAACGAATAATTGGGTCCAGATGTAGCTGATTCAAGCGAGATACCAGGGTTCATTTCCTGTCTGCGCTTTGTAAGACAACCTATTACACCTCCCAGGCAGCTGCCGGGTGCATGGGCCCCGCCTGAATATCAACACTCCTCAGGTGTCACACGCAAATGCTAAGATATGTGTAATAGTTATGTAGATATGTGTAATGTTCTGATATGTATCACTACTAATGTTGGTTAACTAAATGTCAGCGTCTGTGAACCTTACAATATGCACTGTGACAATCATGCGCTGTAGTATTCACAAGTAATGTTGCAGCTCCATAATAATAAAAAAAAATTGATGCAAACACTGACACATGGAGACACTCGCTTGCAGTAGCAGCCCCTTTGTTTATTTTATATACTAAAAGATCTGGGAGGCCATATCTCTTTGCTGTCTTAAAAGCATTCGCTTCCGGCCCTTTGGGCGCATGTGGTAGTAATTAAGGTTTTTTTTTTTTTGGGGGGTCAGCCATACAGGTGACTGACATGGAGTGACCACTCCTATGCACCATGCATGTGCAAATGAAGTCAGCAACCGCAGAATTTCCTGGTTGTCTTCTTCTTCTTTTCTAAATGAAAAATGAGATATTCAGTTTTGTGTTTAGATTCAGTTTCCTCCCTTGAGTGTTGAACCACTTTTACGCTCACACAGTCATATAATATGTCTATTGTTAGATAAATGATATTTTCTGTGCTTATTGCTATCGATATGTTTTTACCCTAAGGGTGTTTTCATATTAGGCATGATTGCATCGAACCGAGTAGGATTTTTATGATTTTATTCTAGGTGCGGGTGGGTGGGGTGTCGTTATGCAGATTTACCGGCCAGTCTGTAAATTTATCAACTCAGCAATTATAATGCAAATTTCTCATAATTCTGCATAATGACCATTTCTCAAATAAACCATAACATACAGTATCTTTAATAGGCCACTTTGCCAATTTAATAGTATTTTTTTTTTATCTGCGTCACTGTCATATGACTGAGCATAGCAAAAATGTGACTAAGCATATCAACAATGTGGCTGAGCATAGCAACTATGCGACTGAGCATAGCAATAATGCGCCTGAGCATAGCAACAATGTGGCTGAGCATAGCAACTATGCGACTGAGCATAGCAATAATGTGGCTGAGCATAGCAACTATGCAACTGAGCATAGCAATAATGCGACTGAGCATGGCAACAATGTGGCTGAGCATAGCAACTATGTGACTGAGAATAGCAACAGTGCGGTTGAGCGTAACAACAATGTGGCCGAGCATAGCAACTATGTGACTG
>OMMV01186131.1:0-12439 GCA_900302635.1 Chatrabus melanurus | reverse complement strand
GAGGAGGTAGGAGGAGATGTTCCATGAATGAATACCTTTAATTTGTCACCCATCTGTAGTTCTTTAAACAGTAATATTATGAGTGTTGTCAATATGGTGGTAAGCAGAATGAGACTGCTACTTTAATGCACTTACTTCTTCGTGCATGTGTCGGCAGGTACTGTATGTTCTCAAAGTCAACATAATTTTCCCTGGCTTATCTTTGAACCAGTAAAACATCTTTGGTAAGGAAATGATAAGGTAAGCCAAGGAATGTAAAGCCTTTTCATTTCAGTTAAAAGCTACTCAGGAGATAATTTTGGTGTGTAGTATGTTAACTGCAGTTACAGTATGTTCACACTACAGGCCTCTCTGTTCATTTTCCAATTTTTGGCACTCAGTGTTTTTGTCAAGACTCATTTATTTGTGTAAGTGACTTTAATGTTACTCTTGCATAATCAAAGGTCAGGTCAGGTCTGGCAGTATGCACTGGTGCCACGCATTGCCGCATCCATGACACCACCTTGAGTCCTGGATGGTAACCACTCAGGAAGACAACCAGTCCCCACCTCTCAAATCTATCTGCTGCAGCCAGGTGAAATGTGAGTGTCCCATTGGCCTTCTCCACTTGCTAGAGCCCTCAACACTGAGCCACCTGTGTGCTGGATTATGCCCAGTGAAACAGTCCACATGACCAAAATGTCATTGCTGATGTTCCTTCATAATTCAAGTGGTATGCCTCATCTGAGTCTCCCTACGTAACCATCCCTTTGACACAAAGTAATTCTAGCAGTGCCCAAGCATCCTCCAAAGAGACCTGGTACCAAAGACATCCACTCATCACCTTAAGTCACTGGTTAGTGTCCAAGTCCACAGTCCAAGTATACAATAAAAAACGAAGCACCAGGACCCTAAAGACTTGGACTTTTGCACCCCTGCAAAGGTATTGGCATTGGCAAACACTTCTGTCCAGCGAACTCATGAGACCATAAGCTCTTCCCAAGCATCTCTCGATCTCAAAGCCGAGGACCCAGAGACATGAATGTCACTACCACGATAAGTGAATCTCTCTACAAGTCCGACACTTTCACCGTATACAGATACACTTCTGATGGCTCTTCTGAGTCTAGAAAGTCATTGTAAGTCTGGATCTTAGTCTTGATTCAGGAGAATCGCAACCCCAGACACTCCGACTCCTCACTCAGCTTCATAGATTCCACAAAGACTAGTACTGTCCGCAAAATCAAGGTCAGTAAACCTTCCTAGCTGACCAAGGCGCCTAAGTCACTGGTCTCCAAAACTCTACCGAACATCCCGTCCATGCAAGCATTGAACAGAGCTGGTGAAAGAACACATCCTTGACAAACACCACAATTCACTGGGAAGAAATCAGAGACTCTGCCTTAAAGTTATGCTAATGCTTCTAATGTGACTTTTAAATAATGAAAATAAATAAAATTACTCAAGCATACTTATGGGCACGAAGTGCAGATTTGTCAACTAAAATTTACAAACAGGTTTTTTTTGTAGAAATGTAATTTTATTTGACTATTGTCACTATGCTTTACAAGGGTCTGAGGTCATACTGAATGGTATTACATTATTCAGAAACACGTTAGATCAGGGTCATGTTGGTGAAGAAATCAGATTTGGGCTACGTCTGCCTGTAGTGTGAACTTGTTGCCCTATTCCACAAAACAGTCCCAGGAACTAACCCTGAATGAATGTTAAAAGGAGATCTGTACAGGCAAGAAACACATTAAACGCGTGTCTGTACAACAACCCTCTTATGAGACTATATGCGTATATTTCAATCCACCTTGACAGTTCTGACCTTTGAGGGAATGGTGAACTCTCCGACAAACATCACACATATAACTTTTTTTTCCCATTGCCTTCCTTTTTATACTTTAAAATAACTGGAGAAACACCACCAGTACAGCTTTAACTTTTGTCCACATTTTGAGAACCTGAGACTACCTCGCTTGTACACAACTCACGAGTCGTTGCTCAGTTAGCAACCTTGCTCCAGTGTTCATTTCCAGATAAAGCGCAAAGAAACTTCAGTGTGCCACTTTTTGATGTGACCGGGAAATAATTTCACCCTGGTCCTTAGTATTATTTGGGATTTCTATTATACATAGCTCCCATTTTACAGTAGCAATTATAACCTTTGTTTCATAAACCTTTCACAATTGGCTAATACACAAATATTAACATGCTATTTTCTCCCAACGCTGTGATATGGTTATATGATTGCCACACGTTAAATCAATATGTGGTTAAAACAATTAATTACTATAATCTGCTGATCTGAGTCAACATTTCTTCTCATCTTTCATTATTAGTTCATAAACCAGCCCTGTAGTTAAAGCCTAATCATTTGTGCTGACATTAGTGCAGATATTTGCTCCCAAAAATCCTAAAGCTGTCAATGTGGCTTCAAACTGTGATGTTAGATGTAAAATATTATTGTTGCTTACACTTCCCAGAAGGGCTTTTTGGACTTGGAGAACTGCTGCTTGAGCTCCTTTTTTTACTCTTTCTGGATTTGTTGCGTGGAGTTTGACTAATGACTTCCTGAAGCTGCATGGGACTCACAGGACTAGAAGGTGCCTCTGTTTCAAGGATGTGACCAGCAGGCTGAGAGACTACATCAGTTGTATCACTTTGCGTTGAGGCATGTGGATCTACCCCTGCTGCTCCTCCAGATATAACTATACTCTCATCTCGGATGTACTCAGGGTAATTAGACATCTTGGAACCTTTGCTCACTTCAGTAAAGCTTACAGGTTCTGTCTCTGCTGAACCTGGATCTACTTCCAAAACTGAAGACGCAGTTTCTTCCACTAGTCCAACCTCTGAAAAAGATACCGATGACACCTGACCTGTTGCAGTGGAGACATTATGCAATTCTCTTGAAATGTCCTGGTCAAAACTGAGTTGTTCTTTTCCGGTTCCCAAAGTTAATTCTCCATGGTCACTCCCATCCTCATTTTTAATATTAATTGTATTTTTGACGTCAGTTACTTTGGTATTCTGGTTGCCAAAATTAATTATTCCACCTTCAGATTCTTGTCCAGATGTTGCAGGCTGAATACCAATGGCTTCTTTGTTTTCATTAAACAGTAAGACTTGTCCAGTGCCCACCTTGGATGATTTCACTTCCTCTGAAGTTGTGACAATACCATCTAAATATTTCCTATTAGCACTTCTCACAGACTCTTGAGCTTGTATTCCAGCCGCATCAGGAGTTGAACCTTGGCTAACTTGACGTGTTGTGGATACGGAAGGCAAAGGCATTTCTTGCAATTCACTCTCATTTTCTCCCACCTGCTCTCTCTTTGTAGAAGGAACTGGTAAAAGAGGATCTTTTGCAGGCTCAGTCTTTACAGAGCAAGAATCCTCTTCAGTTATTGCGTAAGGCTTAACAGATTCTTCTTTCAGTTTATATGTCATGCCTGATGGGTCTTGTTTCCCACTGTCTTCATCTTCACCTGAGATGCTGTTATGTTGCTGTATGGGTGATGAAATGTTCCCCACAATATCTTTCTCTTTTGCTTCTTCTGTGCTGTCCAAACTGGACTGATTCTCAAATTGGGAATCACTTCCTGTTAAATCATTCTTATCTGACAAAATAATATTTTGCTGGACTGGCAATGTAACTTTCTCTACATTGTCCTCTTCTTGTGCTGTATCATCCCTGTCACCTGAGGTTAGCTGGTCCTCTAAATGACAACCTGTTTCTGATGTAGCTTGTCTTTCAAACTCTTCATCAGTATCCTCTGAGATGACAAGATGTTGCTGTGTGGACAATGCTACTTTTGTTACTCCATTATCTACATAATCTGAATTGATCTGACCTTCAAATTGGGCCATTTCTGATGCAGTTTCATGGTCATCTAAGAACGTATTTTGCTGCAAGGATGACTCAGCTTTCTCCATGGTATCATCATCTTTCATTGTATCATCTATGTTATTGAGTTGATCTTTCATTTGAGAACCTGTTTGAGATTTATCTTCTCTTGCAACCGCTTCATTTTTGTCATCTGAGAAGGTAACATGATCATGTGTGGGTGGTGCTACTTCTTCTCCAATAATGTCCTCTTTCTCTCCATCACTTACGTTGACATCTGGGTCTTCTAAGTGACACTGTGCCCCTGATGCATCTTCTTTTTCAATGTTCGCATTTTGGTCACCTATGAAGGAAATATGCTCGTGTATGGGTGGTGCTTTTTCTCCAGTAATGTCCGCTTTCTCATTCTCTCCATCACTTATGTTGACATCCAGGTCTTCTATTTGAGAATCTACCCCTGATGCGTCTTCTCTTTCAACTTCCTGATCTTTGTCATCTTTGGAGGTAATATGTTCATGTGCAGGTGTTGATACTTCTCCAATAATGTCCTCTTTCTCTCCATTACTTATGTTGACATCCAGGTCTTCAATTTGAGAATCTGCAGTTGATGCGTCTTCTCTTTCAACTGACTCATCTTGGCCATCTGAGAAGGCAATATGTTCATGTGTGGGTGGCGATACTTCTTCTCCAGTAATGTCCTCTTTTTCTCTGTCACTTATGTTGACATCTGGGTCTTCTAAGTGACAATGCGCCCCTGATGCATCTTCTGTTTCAACGTTCTCATCTCGGTCATCTATGAAGGTAATATGTTCATGTGTGGGTGGTGGAACGTCTTGTCCAGTAATGTCCTCGTTCTCTTTGTCTCTGTCACTAATGTTGACATCCAGGTCTTCAATTTGAGAATCTGCCCCTGATGCATTGTCTCTTTCAACATCCTCATCTTGGTCATCTGAGAAGGCAATATTTTCATGTGTGGGTGGTGCTACTCCTTCTCCAATAATGTCCTCTTTCTCGCCATTGCTCATGTTGACTTCTGGGTCTTCTAATTGAGAATCTGCCCCTGATGCACCGTCTCTTTCAACGTCCTCATCTCGGTCATCTATGAAGGTAATATGTTCATGTGTGGGTGGCAATACTTCTCCAGTAGTGTCCTCTTTCTCTCCATCACTTATGTTGACATCTGAGTCTTCTATTTGAGAACCTGACCCTGATGCAACGTCTCTTTCAACGTCCTCATCTTGGACATCTAAGAAGGTAATATGTTCATGTGTGGGTGGTACTGCATCTTTTTCAATAATGTCCTCTTTCTTTCCATCACTTATGTTGACATCCAGGTCTTCTATTTGAGAATCTGCCCCTGACGCAGCTTCTCTTTCAACATCCTCATCTTGGTAATCTGAGAAGGTAATATGTTCATGTGTGGGTGGTGCTGCTTCTTCTTCAATAATGTCCTCTTTCTCGCCATTACTAATGTTGACATCTGGGCCTTCTATTTGAGAATCTGCCCCTGATGCACCTTCTCTTTCAACGTCCTCATCTTGGTCATCTGAGAAGGTAATATGTTCATGTGTGGGTGGTGCTGCTTCTTCTTCAATAATGTCCTCTTTCTCGCCATTGCTAATGTTGACTTCTGAGTCTTCTATTTGAGAATCTGCCCCTGATGCACCTTCTCTTTCAACGTCCTCATCTTGGTCATCTGAGAAGGTAATATGTTCATGTGTGGGTGGTGCTGCTTCTTCTTCAATAATGTCCTCTTTCTCGCCATTACTAATGTTGACATCTGGGTCTTCTAATTGAGAATCTTCTCTTGATGTGCCTTCTATTTTAACGTCCCCATTGTGGTCATCTGAGAAGGTATTGTTTTGCTGTACAGACAACCCCACATCCTCCACAATATCCTTATTTATATTTTCATCACTTGTTTTAATTGAACTATGCTGAGTACCTGGGCTGGATGATGTTTCCGTTTCAATTTCTTCACCATTGTCATTAGACTGTGTAATACTTTGCTTTATGGATGGCACCATCTCTGTCACAGTGTCTTCCTCTATGTCTCCATTGCTTATACTGTCATCTGAGATAAACTTATCCTCAAACTGAGAACTTGTACTCAGTGCATCTTCTCTTTGAATTTCTTCATCTTGGTCATCGAAGAGGCTTGAATCTTGCGGAGAGTCTGCTCTCTCGTCATCACTTACTATACTTTGATCTGGATCTACATCGAGCTGATCTTGGTCTTTTACTGATAAATCACAGCTGCTTTCTGCTGCTGTATCTGTCTGTTCTGCTGTTGAAGTGGCTTGTAAATCAGAGTTTTTGCCTTTCTCTGTCGTGGATTCATGAAGTGTATATTTCTGAGGCAGACCTTCTTCTAGGTTAGCTACAACTGTTCTTACTGGTGTTGTCTGTAACGATGGCTTTTCATCTGCATCTATTTGATTTGTTTTGAGCTTATCCTGCACATTGTGATCCACCCAAACTTCTTGGATTGCGTCCTCATCAAGACTGGTCCTTTTCTTACAGGTATAAACATTGTCTGTTGTACTCTCCTTTGGGGGAGTTCCTGATAATTCATCACGCACAGTGTTTACTTTAACAATAGCCTTTAATGATTGCCCCTGCTCAGCCTTTACTTCTTCTGTGAAAGTAGCTGTTTTCTTCTTTTTGTCATCTGTGTGGATATAATCAGGAACAGCAATATCCAGATTTTTTTCTGCAGTACATTGCTGTGTTGGTCTGACTTTTTCCTCCTGCTCACTTACACTCTGGTCCTCTGCGACTTCATTTGATTGCAAACCTGATTCAACTTCACAACATCTGTTCTCTGGATGGTCACGTATGCTTTGCTGAATATGTTGTTCCTCTTTGTCAGTCTCTTCTATTTTACTACCAGTAATCTTGGCCTGTTCTAAACTCAAAGTTTGTGAGTCTTCTTGAGAAAACATTGATGATTCTTCCTTCCCTTTCTCTCTATTAATTAATTCTGTGACATTGTTTCCCAATAGGAAAGATTCTTTGGAAGATATTTGAGTGCCAGTGGATATTTCTTTGTTGGTAAAACACTCGGAAGGCAAATGATCACCGTGCTGTTTGGATTGTAGGGTCGTAGCTTCTTCCGCCTTTTCTGGAAGATCATTGCTCTGTTTTGTCTGGCCTTTCACATATGTAAATCCATTTTCTGGAGCTTGAGACCCACTTTCATTGTTTGTGTCTCCTGGTATGTTGGACTGGTCAAATATTGTCAGTGATACATCTGACGCTGCGAAGGATTTCAAATTCGCTTCATCAACTTTAACAACTAAAGACTTTTCTGGTGCTTGTTTTGGATCATCTAGCCTATTTAACACTGTGGTCCCACTGTCTTTAAATACAGATTGGATATGTTCATCATGCGGGGATGCCTCCTGCACAGCTGTGGAAGTGAACACTTCTGAAAATTGATCCTCAGATTTATGTTGAAGTAATTTCTCAGTTATATTGCTCTCTGCCTTAATCACCCCTTTTTTTGATGGCAGTGTAGTTTTATTTGTTTCAGAAATAGTAAAGGCATTGACAACATCAGTGCTCCTGTCTTTCCTTGGATGATCTATTCTATGTCTTGAAACACTGCTGTTCTCGTTTATTTGCTGTAATGGTGGGATTACTTGCACCTGGCTTACACTGCCATGTCTTACTCCAGCTGGCAAAAGTCCAGCCTGTCTCACTTCTGGATTCACCGTCATTAAATGTTCTATCTGCGGCTGCCCAACACCAAACCCTAAAACATTGACAGGCTCAAAACTGCGATACCCTGTCTGTCCAACCCAAGTTTGTCCCAAATTATTATTAACTGCAACTATGTTCCCTTTATTACTCACAATGTGTCCTGGCAAAGTGCCATACACATTGCCCCGGGCTGCTAGGCCTAAAACCCCCTGAGGAGGAGCAGCCTCTTTTATCAGGATAGCACCTCTGGGCAAAGTGCCCTGAGGTGAACCTGGGTTTGACCCCTTTGGCTCACTTGGACTTCTGTTGTCCTTTACTAGGATGTAATTGCCACCAGGGTTTGGCCCTACTATCTTCCATCCATCCGCAGGGATTGAACCTTGGGACATCCCTGGACTCCCAGGAAGGTACAGGATAGGGCTGACTGGACTAGTAGGGCTGCTAGTGCTCATGGGACTTCTAGAGCTCTCAATACCTTGAAAAAGTAAAGGAGAACTCTGGGTTCCGCTAACTAAAAGGCCTGAAGTAGGAATGTGGAGCCCACTGACTGCAAGACCAGTGGGAGAAATCTGGTTCCCATTGACTACAAGTCCACCAGAAGTGGAGCTTTGACCACTGACTACATATAGACCCTGAATGTTCGCTCCATGGGCTGCATCAGCCAACACAACAGTGTTCTGAAGCTGTGGTTGAACTACATAGTGCATGGGCTGTAGTGCAGTGTTGGTGGTGTAGTACAGCGGCTGCTGCTGTAGTAGGACTGTCTGAGGAGGACGGGGCAGAGTGGCTGAATGACTGACATTAGAAGAATGACTGATGTTAGTAACCTTGGAGTGAGGCAGTGTCATTGTTGAAGGGTTACTGCTTATCTTGGTGACCAATGATTTGGAAATGTTGGTAGAAGACACCACATTATCCCTTATCACATCAGTTTGCTTTGTGTCAATGATGCGCTCATTTCTTGGCTTGACAACTGTTTCAACAGTGTCAGTTGTGGCTTTTACAGAACTCCCAGTGTTGTGTGTGAGAGAAGGTTGGGGTGTTGGAAGAGATGGAGGGGAGCATATTTCAGCCAGGGTCTTGAACTTTGGCCCCAAGTCATTGAGGAAGTGGAGATCATCATCAAGATCAACTAGGCTGCAGCAGCCCACTGAGCCAGCAGGGGAGCCCTGACCATCATAATCATACATCAACAGACTGTCCTTCACTGGTGCACCAAACGCTGCTTTCTGTTTAGGGAAAAGACACACCATGAAATGAGATGTCAATAAACTTTAATATGGGTTAAAAATTACATACAAAATTAATACTCTACCTGTGAGAAGTAATCATCAAGGAATACGTCAGGTAAGGCGATGTCCTCATACAGAGCTGTCTTGCTCGTATTATGGATGCCAAATGAATTCCGCATAAATGTAGTACTGCCAGTGCCATGGCTGAATGTATCCCTTGTAAACCCAGTGGCATTGTCGACATCTAGCAAACTCTGGTTGTTTTCATTAAATTTCTGCACAGATACACCATAAATTGTAGTTTTCTCCCGAGTGTCTATAATTTTTGATTGGTTGGAGTTGACGTTTGCTCCCTCAACTTTCTTTTGGGCCCCAAGCATAACAGGGATACTTTGGAGTGGCACTTCCTAAAAAGAACAGAATAAAATATTAAGTACCGGTATGCAAAATGCATATGGTTTTATTGAGTTTGATGAGGTGGGTGTGACTTTGCCAAAATAAGTATATTGTAGGCTATGCTGGGCATAAAAGTCATAAAAGTGAAACCACTAATTTACAGACCCCTCTGAAAGCACTGGAACTACAAGGCCACTTAATATGTTTTTGCTATACACTGGTGAGATTAGGGTTTGAGATCAAAAGATGAATATGAGAAAACAGTTTAGAATGTTGGTGTTTATTAACAATACAACACCTTGTATATCAAAAATCCCAATTTACAACTGTCAATAGATTGACAGACAAGGCTTTGTTTCAAATTATTATAATTCCGGAAATATTATGTTTAGAATTCAGTTCAGCGCCTGACCACAGCAGGTGAGATATTTATTCGTGGATGCAGCTGATTACTGTACATAGAACTGGTGCAGTCCATCTTCATGTTTTCTGTTATCTCTTTGAAGAACATTATAGCCTAATCTTTCTTCTCAGATTCATGTTTTGATCTCAAATCCAAATTATATTAGCATATAGTGGTCTAGTAGGAAAAAATCTATTGAATTGACATTGTCATTCCAATATTTTCAGAAGTGACTGTACTTGTAGCATCTGTATTTTTAATCTGCACATTCATATTGTAAAGCAGGAGTGTCATACATTTTAAAAAGACCCACACACTCACTCAACAAATACAAGTTGGTGAAATTTACTGAAATCTTGAAAAATAACAGCCTCTTTTAAAAAGGTGTAGACACACACTGTATTCCATTGCTTTCGCACCAACATCGAAGTTTGGATTCTATCAAACAATGACTGTAAATGAAGCTGGGGTTATATCTGAGAATAAAAATTTAAATGGTAAGGTATCTGTCAAAAAAGACAACAAACGTGACCTCACCTTGTCCTCGCCTTTGCCTTCTGTGTGATAAGATATGAGATGTTCTTTTGTATCAAATGGGAGATCACTGAACTGATCAGGAAAGATGTTGTCTTTTCCTCCACACTCACAGAATAGCAGCAGAAGAGGAATGACTGCAGAAAAAAACAACACATTTAAATGAGTACATGTGTATTTAATGTTAAGGAAAAGCGCAACCATCAACCGCATCCTAGCCCTGCGAGTACTCATAGAACGCAAGTGTGAATATCGGCAGTGCTTCTTCGCAGCCTATGTTGATTTTTGCAAAGCGTTTGATTCAGTTGATCGGACTGCTCTCTGGGACATCCTGAGAATTCGTGGGATCCCCAAGAAGATGTGTTCTGGCTCCTACACTGTTCAATGCTTGCATGGACTGGGTGTTTGGAAGGGTTGTGGAAACCAGCGACTTAGGTGCTTTTGTTGGCGAGGAAAGGTTTACTGACCTTGACCTGCGGATGATGCTGTGATCTTTGCGGAATCAATGGATACCCTGATTGCAGCACTTGAGAAGCTGAGTGAGGAATTGGAGTGTCTGGGTTTGGGATTGTCCTGGCTCAAGACTAAGATCCTGGGACATTCATGTCTCTGGGTCCTTGGCCTTTGAGGTCGAGAGACATCTAGGAAGAGCTTATGGAGTCATGAGGTCACTGGACAGAGATGTTTGGCGATGCCGATATCATTGCAGGAGAACGAAGATTCAAGTCGTTAGGGTCCTTGTGCTTCCTGTCTTACTGTATGTTTGTGAGACTTGCATGCTAACCAGTGACCTAAGGTGATGACTGGATGTCTTTGGTACTAGGTCTTGTCAGAGGATCCTTGGGTATGGCTGGAATGACTATGTGTCAAACGAGTGGTTACTTAAGGAGACTAAGATGAGGAGTATCACTTGTATTGTGAGGTAGCATCAGCTTCGACATTTTGGACATATGGGGTGTTTCTCTGTGCATGATCCAACTCATCGGTGCCTGAGTGTTGAGGACCTCAGTGGCTGGAGAAGGCCAAGGGGATGCCCTCGCTTTACCTGGCTGCGGCAGATACATGGTTATTTTAGAGCTGTGGGGACGGACCGGTCGTCTGCCTGGGTGGTTGCCATCCAGAGCCCGGGGCGATTCTGTGGTCTCGCATGCTTCCAGACTTGACTTGTTGTTTAGAAATATGGTAAAGAAATTAAAATGTGTAAAAGCCCAAGGGAGTGAATACTTTTGCAAGGCACTGTATATGTACTTTACATCACACAAAATTGAGTGTGAACAATTTTTCGAAATACTTGTTCACTACTCACACAGCAGTAAGCACAGTGCGCAGAGCATGAGGCCGATGGCTGGTGCACCGAACTCAGTTGTAGTTTTCTTGTCACGTAAAGGTGAGAATGG
This sequence comes from Chatrabus melanurus, assembly GCA_900302635.1. Classification (NCBI taxonomy): domain Eukaryota; kingdom Metazoa; phylum Chordata; class Actinopteri; order Batrachoidiformes; family Batrachoididae; genus Chatrabus; species Chatrabus melanurus. Next base: position 937 of record OMMV01186131.1, on the reverse strand, counting down.
CTCGCAGCTTCTTGCGCGTTCACAGGTACAGACTTGAATAGCAAACTCCTCATTGGCTGGGCAGAACAAACCCTGAGCATCTGCCACCTCCACCTGCAGCTTATATAAACCTGGCCACAAGGCTTCATTGGAGTGAAACGCTGCAGTGGTTGCTGGAGAGAACACAGGAGAGAAGCATACTCTGTATTATTACCAGGGTAGCAACAGTATCAGTAATCTGGTTTGATTCATGAATCCAAAATTTCAAAAAACACTGGAGGTAAATTTTGTTCTAACTTTCAAATCATCCATCCATTTTCTACAGTGTGTCCCATTTGGGGTCATGCAGGAGACTGTCTCAGCATATAGTTGAGGTCATAAATTTACATAAACAGTGGCTACAAACATTCAAATTCAATTTTCTCAATTTTTTCAAACAATGTGTTGGAGAACTGATGTCTTTGTGTGCTTAAGAACAGGGGAAAAAAAACATTCTAATAGAATTAAGCCAAGGTTTAATTTATGCTCTGCGCGAGCCAAGTTCCTCCTTAGTAATAAATCTACTTTCGGCTTCTCCCAATTGAAACTCGGGGTCGCCACAGCAGATCCCACATGGATCTGCATAAATAAATAAATGGACTGCATTTCTATAGCGCTTTTCCATCTAGCAGATGCTCAAAGCGCTTTACAATGATGCCTCACATTTACTTCCCCAGCCAAGGCCGGTACCCATTTTTACAGCTGGGTGGACTGAGACAATGTAGATTAAGTGTCTTGTCCAAGGACACAGACAGGTAGCACAAGCGGGATTCGAACCCAGGTCTACATATTGGCAGACCAGCTCCTTATCCGCTGAGCTACCTGCTCTGCATGTAGATTTGGCACAAGTTTTACGCTGGATGCCCTTCCTGATGCAACTCCACATTACATGGAGAATGGGCAGGGGTGGGGGTTGAAC
>OMMV01186130.1:0-12578 GCA_900302635.1 Chatrabus melanurus | reverse complement strand
TTTTTGGAGTTTGACTGGATTTTTGTGTTTCACCACAGATTTTTGGTGGGAGGTGGCTTAAACCGAACTGTATGACGCACCACGGTTTCACTTGCAGAGGCATTAGCATACGCCTATATAAAGCTGGAGCCGATTTGAATCTCTGCTCCGGAGCAGTAGGTGGCGGTAATGAACGTTATACGCTGATTGCCAACCGCCGTTAAACAACAAGAAGAAGAAAAGTAATCTCTGGTCATCCCTCTCAAACTTTGAGTCTTGTTAGACAACATTTGTACTAATCCCCTTTCTTTTGTTTCCTTTCAAATGGCATATTGTAGTCTACTATGGAACATTTTTTTCATCTCACTGACCGTCTGTATGTTCCGTGTTGTTCAATAAAGCTTAAAAAAAAACAAAAAACCTTGCCCTGACATTCTTCCCACGCGACTGGGGCGTGGTTTCAGTGCCTTCAGCCAAGACGCCCACACCGTCAGACAGCAGAGAGAGGGAGAGGGTAAACTGCTCATTTTTACATGATTTTGAAACCTAATTATATCTACTTAGCAATTTTTTTAAATCATTAAAATTCGGCTAGGTGGTTAATAACATGTTTTTCTGTGGTTTGACAATTTCAAAACACAAATTGGATTTCACTTTACAGGCACTTTAACATGGGCTTCTATGGGGATTGACTCACTTTTGGAACCAGCCTCAAGCATCCACTCAAGGAACTGCAGGATTTGGCACTTCCACATTGGCTTCATTTTTCACGACCAAAAGTTGCTGCTTGGTCACTCCCCATAGAAGCATGACAACATAATGTTTACGTACTATGTGCCTTTCGTTGGGACACAAAAACACAAAAAGAGGGAAGACACACAGCGACGGGGACATTAAGTGCAAGTCGTAAAATTCAAATAAACCACTCGGTTCTTAACAGTTTGGAGCCATTAAAAAACAGGGTTTGAAAAGATGGGTCCAGATGGAGAGTGATGAAAAGAGATGAAACCACTTACGGAGAAGAGCGAGATCAATCAGGGGGAAGACAGACGGCGGAGGATGCGTGTGCATGGGGGGAGGCCGTTCACAGACACAGGAGACGGAGGGATAGAAGGGACGCGTCTACACGAGATAAGTTACAGACGTTCAAAAGCAAAGTTAATGTATTTGTCGTACAAAACAAAGTTCACGGTGCCATCTCCTTGGCATAATAAAAATCCCTTTCATATGGTGTATATACCTGCGAATTCCACTGACAGAGTAAACAAATTTAAATCACTTCGCCTCCCTTCGCTTAACTTCAGCTCGCCGGCTAAATTGACTTCACTTCAATTTCACTCAGTTTGGCTTGACTTGATTTCCCTCGATTCAAAACGATCCGTTTCAGTTCAGTTCAGCTGAGTTGGGCCGAGTCCCGATTCAGTTCAAATCAGAACCCATTCAAGTCGATTTAATTCAGCCGCACTCAATAGCACCTAATGCTCTGAAGGTTCCTTTGTGGAGGCGGATAAAACCGCTCACTGGGCTACTAAGCTGTCTAGAACGCCTGTCGAGTGCAAGAAAGAAATCTTTTGTTTTGTAATATTGGTTAAAATTGCTCAATCCTCAGACAGACATTAAGGTAATGCTAGAAGGCAGACAACCTGAATGCAGGGCTGCACAATGTGGAGCGGAGTCTTCAAGAAGGAAATGAAAGGAAGCATCTCAGCGAGGGGTTTGCTATGTAGGTCTTTATGTGTATGTCAGGGAATTAAGCGCGCCGGCGTGCTTGTGTGTGATTCTCGGAGACAGTGCGCCTTGGCTTATGCATGCGATCCCATTCACAGGGAACGGGAAAAAAAACTGATGTAAGAGCCGGAAAACTTTTGTCTCCGCTCGTGTGTCATCGCATTCTTATCGGGGTTGGATTGCTGGCGGTGGAAAGTGTATATGCATAAAGATCTGTCAGGGCGCGTAATTATGTGCCGTTATGTCCAAGCAGGAGCGCGTTTCTGGAACGTCTGACAGTGTCCGTGCCTGTCCGCTGTGTTTCGCATGTGTGGGAATGACATTCCAGTAATTTCACTGAGAGCTTGAAACAAAGGCTGAAGGGAGGAGTTGTCAAGTAAGTAACAGCGTCGGCTGAACAGCTTGTCTGCTTTATCTCGCTCGGTAAACAGCCCAGACAGACATGGGACTTCCAAACATATTCCGCCACTGCGTGACCTTGATGTGTAAGGAAATGGACCATTCCCTCCCTGCAATTCCCACAATCTCTCTCTGTGTGATTCTCTTCATGCTCCACATTTCCACACTGTAAAAAACAAATACATTACAGAAACATGAAAAATTAAAGGCAACCAGCTACATAGACTTTTTGAGTTAAGTTTGACCGACTTAAAGCTACAGGGTGGAGGACTTAGGGGTGTTTATTAGCAGAAATGGAATATAATATTCACAACCATCTGTGCATTAGTGTATAATTAATTACCTGTAACAACAAATCAATGTATTTTCATAAGCTCAGAATGAGCCCTTCATATCTACATGGGAGCAGGCCCCCTCATGGAAGCCACCATATTGCACCGCGATGTTAATACAGCAGCCCAAAAGGGACATACTTACTCTGTCTTTCGCATTTTGCAGCGCAGCTGGAAGACTGAAGAAAAAGGAAGACTGTGCATAGGGAAGCAAGGACTGATTCCTCTACTTCTTGTTGCTCGTGCAGGCTAACAAATTTAAGAACCCTCATTTTTGTGAAACACATTGCTTGTCACAAGACGAGGCAAGGGAGCGTGAATTCCTGTCGCCATAGAAGTGAAAACATGAAGGGAAACAAAATTGTTGTGACTGTTGATGGCATACTGCAATCTGCAGTATCACCACTAGATGGCACCAAAATCCTACACACTGTAGCTTTAAAAATGACGTCAAAATCAACTCACCATCTCAATTCAACATACTGAATATATGAATTTGGTATATTTTAAAGTATGTGTTTAATGAGATGAAAAATAAACTTGGTTGGCATTGCGAATTCTTTATAAAGGTGCAAGCTAAATGTTTACATGATTGCAGTAAAACATATCTTGTGTGTATCTCCATTATTGTGTGTGCAGTGCACTGCAACAGTCTTGTGCGGAAGAATGCAACACGTACCACCGAGGCACGCCACAACAAAAGATCAAACTGGTTGAACTTTGACATTGCAGCACTGACTTTTGTATGCGCAGCCAATGATTGGTGGATCAGGAGTGACGGCACTCACAATGGATGAAACGAGAACATACAAGCTTATAGAATTGCGTAAAGGGGTTGCATCTCGTCTCTTAATTAACCACGGGGGTGCTTTCAGCAGAAGATAAAATAAACCAGTGTCATCTGTCATTGCCCTTAAGTGTCCCATGCACTTGAACTGGGCGCATTCCTATTTAGACGATGGACTCGGTAGGTGACAGAAGTGAGAGGTTTTCTGGCGTGGGAACAGATCTGTGCTAAAGGCGTCAAAATGCACACCACAGCTCCTTGAGGTGCAGGAGTTGAGCGACTCGTTCCTGCAACACCTCCATATCTGTCCACCATATATTCGACCTGGCGCATACAGCCCCACCGTTTTTTAAGTTCATTTTGTTTTAATTCGTTTTAGCTTGATGTGTGAAGAGGAGTAACATGAGCACTAATGCACATCCCTGTGTGTACAGGCAAAGTCTATGGGTGTCAAGAACCCCCTTAAGTAAGGTGCATCTGAATATTTCACTGTATAACAAGGCAACTCGTGGCTGGACATCCTCCAATGGAAGCAGCATCCCCTAGAGGTTAAATGACACCATATGTTTTGTGCTTCCTCACAATGGGGTCCTGAGGCCACGTATGATGTTTGGTTTTGATACATCAAAGTGTTGCTAAGACATGACCTGACACCTGACCTGTTTAAATTCAATTGACTGTGATGGATGAACACTTTTAAAAGTCAAACAGCCATATACATAGAATTGTGAAGCTTGGTCTGAAGACCAACTGTGCCAACTGTTGACAAAATCTGTTCGGGTGGAAATTCATGTCATACTGTGCACTGAACTTTGCTTGATCCAGTGAATCCAACTGTACCTGATTTAAAAAAAAAAAAATCAGTCATATAGTTGAAAAGTAGCAGCCGTAAACAAACATCCAAATTTGACCTGTTGGTGGCGCTAGAGGGCTGGAGGTGCAGACGTGAAACTTTGTGAAAAGATTTACAGGACTGTCCCCAGTATGTGAGTCCTATTTAGACCCCAAGGCCCATTGGCTTATCCTCTGGACAGGACGCCAGTCCAATGCAGGTTACTTCTGCAGCCAAGGCTCGTACCCATTTACAGCTGGGTGGACTAGAACAGTGCAGATGAAATGCCTTGTCCAAGCGTATCTAAGAATCAAACTCATGTCTGCATACTAGTACCCCAACTCGGACGGGAGTTGGCAAAAGATAGGAGTTTGCAAAAAAATAAAGAAATGCTGAAAAGGAAATACCCACTATGACAGACCACCTGTTGGAGTTCTTCAGTTATAGTGTTGACATGAAATGAGACGGTGGCTTCGTGGTTAGCACTGTTGCCTCACAGCGAGAAGGTCCCATGTTTGAATCCGACCTGGTCCCTTCAGTGTGGAGTTTGCATGTTCTCCCCATGTTTGCACGGATTCCCTCTGGGTGCTCCGGCTTCCTCCCATTTCCAAAGAGGGAAGCACGGATGTATGCATGGAGCATTACTATGTCCCCCGCTACTTATTGCCCGGCTGGAATAAATAGTGGAAAAACTGTGCTCAGCCTTAGACCACGTTTTTGGTGGTCTATGGGGCAATTGTTTTCTGCTGCCTAACAATAGCAATGCACCAACACTGTGCCTGACCACACCTCATTTTAACACCAACATGCCCATGGGCACACCGATGAGCACAGGTACATTTACTCTTGAAATAATGTGGACACTGAACATGAAAATGACAACTGCATCATTTGGAAACTGGCCATGTGACTTCTCCTGCGCTCTGCTTTGTGCTGGGCCCTTTTTAACTTTTTAATAATTAGATTTTTTATTTGGCCGATTTCCACCAAACCTGATTTGTGGATGACAGTCCACCCCAGAATTGCCTTTAAAGAGTTTGTTTTGGCAAAGGGTAAGGTCATTGGGGTCAAAGGTCAAAATTATGTTTTCACTCCCATTTGCACCAACTTGGCACACACATTTAGGTGGGTTCTGGAATTGCCCAGGTGTGGTCAAATTAGCCAAAGGTCAATTCAAGGTCATTGGGGTCAAAGGTCAAAATATACGTTTTTTTTACCCCCACTGCATTGAACTTGTCACCCATATGGGTGTGGGTTCAAGACTTGCCCAGCAAGGCCATATTTGCCAAAGGTCAATCATTGGGGTCGAGATCATGTCTGCCTGTTTGTTTGCTGATTTCTACCCAACTTGGTATGTCAATGAAGGTCGGCCCTGAAACTGCTGTTAAAAATGTCATTTTGGCAAAGGTCACGGTCAAGGCATTTGTTTTTCAGCCTGCTTTGTACCCAATGAGGCAAACACTTAGGTGGATTCCGGATTCCAGATTGCCCTGGCAAGGTCAGCCAGAGGTCAATCATTTGGGTGAAGGTCAAGGTCACTGGGGTCAAATGTCAGATTTCTTAATTTCTTTCATAACTGTCTTCATGCCCACTGATACTATTACCTTGTTACTTTAAAATCTTCGTCTCCTTCATCCGCACCACTACTTTTTAAAACTTTCAAATATGATCACCATTCTGTTCTTCACACAAAACCTGTAAAGCAAAAACATGAGTCAAATATCTCAGTCATCCTTCTCTCATTCTACTGCTGGATTTATGATGCTCACCAGCGACATGGTTGTTTGTGTGTGTTGTTTTTGTGTGTGTGTGTGTGTGTGTGTGTGTGTATAAAATGAGCCCCGGTCAGTTTACCATCACAGTTTCATTATCTTAGGCTGTATCACAGTTGTCATCTCTGCTATGAGTACTACCGCAAAGCAGACAGTCACAACGGGTGGTTTTGATCTTCAAAATGAACTCTGGTGATCTTTGCATCTGGTGTGAACCCAACTGGACCCACACCAGGACTGTCCAATATGTGACACTTCTAAATTCAGAATTTAGATTCCTCTGCTGACCGTGTGAACATTCACATACTGTTCTACTACACGGGGAATCTCCAAACTATTTTATTAAAGGTGAACATAACAGTCACCAGGTCACGTGGGGTTGATTGACAGGTGTGGACTCAGAGAAGCTTTTGAACTTTAAGATGCCCAGTCCTGCAACGTTATCAACGATTGCCTGGCAACCATGGCAACACAGCTGTTGGAAGTGAAAATCAATTAGCGCCAGGTCAGTAGATCAGTATTGTGCTTGGTTTTGATTTCCTGAACTTGGGCTGTTTTCTCATTTAGCGTTAAAACGTCATCGTTCATTAATTATGACAAACGAGTTCCAGCAGCAGTCTTTACAACCATAAAAACGCTCGTAACAATCTATTCATTTGTGGGCACTTTGTGATTGCCGGAGAGGACAAAAAAAGACAGATGGCGTGGATACGTGCAGAGTGACTGCTGTCAGTCACCAAAGTCAACTCAGGAACACGTCTCTATAAAAATACTGCAGTGGACATTAGGGTTGGGTATCGTTTGGGGTTTTTGACATACCAGTACTAAATATTTAAAACAGTTCTGGTGCCTGAACTGATACTAAAAAAACAAAAACAAAAAAAAAACAACAACACAAAGGTCGCCTGCGAATTTGAATGTCAAATTGAACAATATATTGTAATCTTAAACATAGAAAGAAAGAAATACACAACAAATTTAAACAACTTCACATAAGTAAAACATAACGCAAATACAATAGTTTTACACTAAATGTTTTAATAAACATTGTATTGCAAAGGAAAACCACATAAGCCTGACTATAAGTTGCACTTTTTTGTTTTTACTTGTATGGCTGGTCGTGCGACTTATAATTCGAAGCGACTTATGTATCAAAAGCCACAAGATGGCACAGTCTACATGTATGACAACCTGGTGCTGTATATTGATCTGCATGAGGTACTGTGATCCGAACTCCGGAGCAGAAGGTGGCACTAAAGCACCATTAAGCTGTATGCCAACCACCATAAAACGAGAAGAAGAAGATCTGAATGAGGACATGCTGGGTCTGATAGAATGAGTGAAATTAATAAATCATACACTCAAACTGAAAGGCCACGCTCTTCTACGAAGAGATGGAATAACCTTCATATTGCGTGGAACTCGACTTGTTTACACTTTGAGGGACAGCTGGAGGACAATGAGAAGGATGGCTAAGCTAAGTTAAATCTAACTATCATGGTTTAAAAATGTATAGTCATTTTTAAAAGTATATTTACATTTACTGAGGTAAATGTATACACACTTTGCTCCATCTTGACATTTTCCTCTATTCAGTGGCGACAAGAAGCAGTTTAATCTTGAATTTTTTGTGCCTCGTGCAATAATATTAATTAGCCCCTTAGCTTCTGCTTGCTAATGTGCTAAATTCATTTTGCTTCTTGTTGCATGAAGCAGTCGCACCACTTTTCAAAAATAAATGCGACTTATAGACCGATGCAACTTATATATGGTTTTTCCTCTTAATGATGCAATTTTTGGACAGATGCAACTACTACTCTGTTGCGACATATAGTCCAGAAAATATGGTACATTTTAACATCTAAGGTAAAAAAACAAACAAAAAAACCTTTTGACCTCGTGTGGCAAAGAAACAATCAAAAGCCACTTAATGCAAATATTTGGCATTCATAATAAGAGGTTTTAATGGTTTTTTATTGATCTGTTATATCAATTTATTTCAGTATTGTATTTCATATTGCTTTTAAGAATGATTTGTTGTTATAAATTATACGAAAACAAAAATAATTCATAATATATACATTATTTGAAGGGGCTCAGGTCAGACATAATTACACAGCATTTGAGAACATTTAAAAAAAACTTGAATTTTAGTCCAAAGTACTGAGTAATCCAACAACACTTTCAATCTTTACCAGGGCAAACCCTCAGATCCCCCCCGGTGAATCCGCCCCTGCACACAGTTCATAAAGGCTCCACACACAGGGCAGTTACAGAGAAGATTTTGTTCATCTTATCTACTTACGGAAACATGATTAAAACTGTGGAAAATTTCTGCATTCACCTCAGTGGTTGACTACTGCTCGTTTTTCAATGAATAAACAATAGGTTTTAGCTAATATTGGCTATTTACTGTCAAATTAGAAACAATCGCGCTGATCAGTGACGTTGAAACTTTCACAGTAAAAGTCTTTACAGTGCCGCTGGCTCTGCTTTTATGTTAAAATGTTTTTACTGCCAAGCGCATTTAGCAACATGAGTTATCTGACGTTATTTAACTTTGCTACCTGTAGCGACAGAGGCAGGCAGACTTGTTCAGTTTTCACTTAACTTTTATCATTAAATCTGAAATTTGCTAAAAGAAGTTGCAGCGCCCATTAACCGGTTTAGAAAAAACTCCTGTATAATGTGCGTTAGTCACATTTGGTTTGATTATTTCGGCGGCTGTTTTGCATTCTCAGTGGTGACGTTAGTATTCAGGCAGTAACGTGTCACGGAAATCTGCATTTTGATTCAGTCCAGTAGATATCGACGGTGGAGGACCCGGTGCCATATTGGAACTGGATTTCGGTGCCCACCCTTAGTGGACATCAAACTTTTTGAAGGCAAGAGTACTTTCTTTTCATGTCAGACCAAAAACAAATCTACCAGGTGGAGATGGAGCCAATGGATTGCACAATGCTTGACTCATGCTATGAAGCAACACACCACAATGTCATGACACAACTTGCACGTAAGCTACATTGTTCAGAGTGCCTGCGCACATTGCAAGAAGGTCAGATCAGGTCTAGCAACGTGTGCTGGTGCTGCACGTCGCCACATCCACCACACAATGGAACAGCCCTGTGTCCCGGTTGGCAACCGCCCAGGAAGACAACCAGTCCTTCCCCACCTCCTTAAAAGTAGCCGTTTGTTGCTTCATTTCTGGAAAAGATTAAAGTGGGGATTCTGCAATTTGCACTTCTACTGAATAATGTGGGAACATTTAAGGGCACCTCTGACGCTACGTGTGCAAGGATTGACACATTGGACCGAATTACAAACTATGCAGAGTAGGATAATACATGAATATCTTTTATAGACAATTAAGCTACGAACAGCTTTATTGGGGTGCAATCGACTTCATAAACATGTAACCATTTAAGCTTAATGGAATAATAAAGTCAATTAGAGAGTGGAACGTAAGGTTGGAGGCAATTTAGTTAAACTAATTTTTTTTTCTTCTTTCGGCTGCTTCCATTCCTGTGATCTCCACAGCGGATCATCTAGTTTTTATGAGCCGCATATTGATTTGGGACAAGATTTATACTAGATGCCCTTCGTGACACAACTCTAGATCTACATACAAGGAGATACAATTTAGCATGCATGCTTTAAGTTAAACCAGATAAACAATATAAAAGGCGACACTGAGGTCTCTCCAATTCTGCTGTCAATGCAGTGGTCCACAGCGGACAGTGAAGAGTCACTCCGCCCTCCTCCTCATGCGCTTACATTCCGTTTTGGAACATATGTATATATATTTTTATTTTATTTTTTTTTTACATTTTGCATGTTGTTATTATTATTGCATTTTATTTTCATTAACTGTTATGCACTCGAATGAGGCAGAATTTACCACAGCTCGAATCTCCTCCCAAGTGATTTTCCCACTTTTTTTGTCCAGCCATTGTTGAGGGTTCCAAAAAGTATCGTTTGATTTGCTTCCACTTCATTGATAGAAACTTCAGTTTCTGTATTAGACAAGTTTTTGTCTTTGTCTCTTTTGATTTCTCCATGTTGCTGGACAGATATTACTGACACTTCTGGCCGTCTTAAAGGGAAGGATTGTGACCATATATGGTCATTTAGGGTGTTTTTTTTTTATGTAAATGAAACTTCACATGCATCAACACAATGGTTTAGAATGTGTCTGATTTATCAAGGCAGAGTGCCCGATCTTGAAGATTGATAGCGTGCGGTTTAAAGTGCATTTCAGGTGTGTCCAACTCCATATTGCTATTTACACGGAATGTAATCTCGTGGTGTAACCAATCACAGTTGATCCATTATCCGTTCGGCAGGCATGTGAACCTCGGATTAATTGCAAACTTGACATAATAGTGTGAAATACAGATTTACTGTCATGTTTAATATGTTTTTTTAAAATAATAACTGCATAAATGTCAATGCAGAGTTGCAGTGAAATCAAAGTGTGTGCAGGAAAAGCAGTTGTGCCTCTACATGAACAGAGCATGTGCCACTCTGTGCTCCACTCGAAGCAGCCTGTTGCAAGTTTGGTGCACTTGGGGGTTCAAACATGGAAAGAATCTCTCCAAAATATCAGGAGTTGAGGATGAAGGGTCTGCCGCCTCTTCCCTGTGCCATCGTGAGCCCACTGAACCAAGCGCCGCGCTTGAAGTGGGTGTGGAGCCGAGGTGGCTCAGAGTCCACTGAGCTCCGGGGGGAACTTTTCCCAACTTTTGCCGAGTGGTGTGCCTGCTTGGGAGGAATATTTACCTTGAAAGTGCTACATAAAGTTATTATTATTACCCTCTCACCAGACAATGTAGACATCCTCATCATTTTGAAGAAGAATTTGAAGTTATACATTTAGAACTGCTTTGCTCCATTTCTTTTTATTACTTTTTATGATTTTGACAAAGGCTATTTTTTATTCACAAAGACTTCATATTGTAATTTAATATAACAATTAAGTATTTCATTTTAAAATAATATTTCAACATTGGACACTTTGTTTTCATTCAGGACCATGTGCAAAAGTTCCTTGTTTTCATTGTTCTTTAAGTTCTTTTTGGAAATTGAAAGCAAAGTGGTATTTCTCTCTTTTTTTGATTGAGCCAAAAAAAAAAAAAAAATCCAATCCGTGACTAAAAACCATGATCCAATCCAAACCGTGGGTTTTGTGATCTGTTGCACCCCTTGTATAATCTGCGTGCAAAGTAGGGCACAGGGTGAAGAAGGCTATTTAGTCAATTAGTCATGGGCGTGTTTTGGACATAACATGAAATAAACTAATCAGAATCTCATGCGTCATTCACTTTAATTGTAGGTGCACGGGCAACTGGTGCATTGGTATTGAACTGGCAAACTCAGAAGTGAGAGGTTTTCTGTCGAGGAAAATTGTTTCATCTCCCTGAGATGAAACAATGGAGCGCGTCCTGCAATACCTCCTCCTCTGACAACATCCACATGCCAACAGGCACAAACGACCCCGCCCAACCTTCACTGCACCTGGACGTTGTGGCCAGCTCTGTACGCTCCATCAGCAAACCCAGGGAAGAAGAAAACCAGCTTAAAAATAAAGACAAAACCAGAGTTATTGAAGGGTTCCATTTTTCTATTAGTGTTTGCTTTTATTTCAGTTTTAAATTTGGTTTTCATATCAGTTCAATTAGTGCGTACAAACAGAGAGTACATGCATCGTATATGAATACTGCCGCATGAAAATAGGAAAACTCTTTGGGGCAATGATTTTCTGCTGCCTCACAACAGCAATGCACCAATGCCATGCCTGACCAACATCAACACGCCCATGGATGCGCAGGGGAGCAGAAGTACACTTGCTATTTAAAAATATTGGCGCTGGGTATGAAAATGACAGTTGCGGCGGTTGGAAACTAGCAATAACACTTGCGCTGCACTGCGTGCTACTTGGTGCCAGATGTAAGATAGGGCCAAGAGTTTCTCTACAAAACATGTTGCCATTTTCGGTTTTTTTATTGTTTCAGCTCTATAAAGTGTTTTCAACACTGCTCCCACAGTTATAACATCTCTCTGATAAACTGCGCTGCAGGTGAGGCAGAGTCACAGGGGCATCACAGCTCAAAAATGAAAATAGGATGTATGGATACGCCTGCAGTCACTTGACAAACATGATTGATGCTTGTACAAATAGAAGATATGCAGCGGCGGACTGGCAATCTCTGCGTTCTGGAAAAGTCCAGAACGGCCATCCGGTCCACGGCTGGCCCCTCAGCCTGCCTTGTTCATTGTCGGGCCACCGGCGGCCCCATTTTACAAGTGCTCTTTAAATTACCGTAACTCCGTTACTGTTTGTGCTAGAGAGAAAATACAAACGGTTTCGGAAAGAAGAGAAGACGAGCATTGTGGCAATAACTGGTGTATTACAGTAGCACAAAGCATTCACAAGATACTGCTGTCTGAACACACAGGACAAATCAGCTCCATCTCGATTTTACAACATGCGCTACGCATTACCGTAACTCCTCAAACATTTGGGCTAGGGAGGAAATTCAAACGGTTCCTGAAAGATGAGAAAACGAGCTTTACGGTACATCACCTGCACCGACGGTGCAATCACAGGTAAGAACCGACACACACACACAGAGCACAGACAGAGGGGGGTGAGGAGAAGTTTGCTGGTTTGACAGAAACGTCAGGATGTCGAAATATTTTTTACTCTAAATTGAGAGAAAATATGTCAAGGAAATCTCAAGAGAGAGAGA
>OMMV01186124.1:0-11009 GCA_900302635.1 Chatrabus melanurus | reverse complement strand
CTCGGCTGCGTAATTGCGCGAAGGAGACCGGCACGCTTCGATGCACATCTGCTTCAAATACTTCAGATATTGCACTTAAACATTATTTCTATGAATATATATGTGAAAACATTACAGAGAAAAGGAGAGCGTTATATTATTAATCATGCTGTGGATTCATCTGGATGTTGTGGAGCAATCTGGAGCGATGTGAACCGTTCAGCAGCTGATGGTAGAATGATTGTGGGGTGTATGTGGAGCCATATATATATATACCAAATTCGCCCCCGTTTCGCAACATTCGTGACAGATTCGTGACAGAACACGCAATGGCGCGCAGTAGCGCGCAACAGTACGGGACAATATTCGTGACCGTGCGTAATGATTCGTGATGATCCGCCAGCGATTCGTGCCATTAATCGTAACGCGTGGTAACAGGTCGTGACGGCGCGTGACGCCTCTGCCCCGAATCATCAAATTCGTGATCCTCGGTCACGAATTTAGATTCGTGGCATTTTTGACTTGTCGTCGTTATGTGTAAACCTAAAACTGACACAGGGGGATCAGAAATCTCATTTATTTCTGCTGCCATCAGATCTTTGTGATGGCATAAGGTAAAAATGTTTAAAGACATAAAAGGAAAAGATTTCTCACAATGTAAAAAAAAGATCTTAAAGACAAATAAAGCCATGATAAAGGGGGGAGTTTTGAGGCAGAGTTGATTTGATTCCAAAATTTGATTATCTCTTCCTTGACTTAAGCAGCATCTCACCACAAAATATCATTGAACTCTATCCTCCACTTTTTGAGATATTTGTAGACGAACAAACACACATGATCACATAACCTCGGGCTGAGTCTGAATTCAGGGACCGCAACCGTGAAGGCTGCAATCGTCGGCCACATGCGTTATAGTGGCGCGACTAGGCTGTCTCATTTCAAAGGCTCCTTGGAATACGACCTTGCTTTATATATCCCCACCATTTTTGACCTCATCCCGAGGTCACAGGTGCATTTAAGCATTGAGAACCTACGCCTGTGACTATTTGATCAATTGGCACATCCTGCCAGCAGTGCCAATTTGTAACCAAGGAGTATATCTTCGTGGCTTCCAGTGGGATTCAAACAGGTCAGCCAAAGGGGAATCCCCTCTGGCCAGGCTAATAGGAACATATTTCAATCTGGATTTCACCTTGCTATACATGAGCAAAATCTAGGAGAGGGGTCGAGCTGCAGAACATGGAGGAGTGGAGTGGTTTCCCCCGAAAACCACAGATACAACAGGTGTATCCTTAGCGACCCAAAGAATCCCAAGAGTCATTGTGATTTTTTTTTTTCTTAAGCCAAAATGGTTGGTAATTTTTTTTAAAAAAAGGGACAATTTTGGGCTCCATATGTACAATTATAAATAAGTGTTTATAAGTAAGTATAAATAAGTAAAATGATTACTAAACTACGGGTTACGCCCACTACGCTAGCTTGTCGCATGCAGCTGTCAAGACGCACGTGGGAAGAGCTAATGACGCAATCACGAAATGCTCCGTGCCTATTATGTCTGTGGGCTGGACTGTATCATTTCAGAACAGTTGGTTCTGCCTCCGAGGTCTCGGAAGGCCAGATTGTAGCCTTCGAAGAATGCGGCCCCTGAATTGAGACACAGCCACTCCGTTATCTTTGTAGCAGACAGTCACCCAAAATGAAGTCTGTATTTTTACTGAAGCTATACTTGTTTTTTTCTTCTTTGGTGAACTTCCCAACATGATTACGGTGCAGCTCAAAGTTTTTTTGTGTGCATGATAAAGGAGAACCACCCAGGAAATATTAACAGAACATTTTGCTTTAGCAGCTGGAGCTCTGTTGCAGTAATCCTGCACTGTGTGTGATGCATTTATTAATTTGAATGTGATGGAGTGTTTGTGATAGAAATGAATGTTAAAGGTATGGTAGGAGATCATTTCTGAAGCCTTTGTTGACTATATTAGTCAAAATCCTCTTTAAATAATGAAATGATTTGACATTGAAATGAAAAATAATCGTCACCTGTGGAAGCTGTAAAAAGCTCATCCAATCATCTTGCACAAGTCAAGTCTGGGAGCATGCGCTGGTGCCGCGCTTTGACGTATCCACGACACCATGGAACCGCCCTGGGTCCTGGATGGCAACCACCCAGGCAGACAACCGGTCCATCTTGCACGGCCACAACAATCTATCTGGACTGTCTGTCAAACTCTCTTTTTGCCCTGTGTGTACCAGACAATGTCATGCACTTGTCGCACGTAACCAGAGTCTATGTCATAGCTCTGCTCAAGCTAGGCAGCGGTTGCATCTTGGCTTTGTGATTTCAGTAGTTGTTAAATAAAGTTGTCCAAAAAAAAAAGCACGATCTGATTTCAAAGTGTTGGTCTTGTTCCTGTTCCTGGAGCATCTTTCTTATTGTTGTTCCAGGACCATCATTGCAACTGACCAATCCCCTTCTTGTGACGTCATAGCTAAAATTAGCTTGTAAAATTAGATTTTACTGGTCCTTAAGGAAATGTACACAAATGCATATGTCGTATTATATTGTTTAAAAGGTATTCTAATGCTTACATGTGTGAACCAGCAGCACCATGTCCACACAAAAAACCCGTGTATCTCCATAAACGTCTGTTCTTCCCCAAGTCGTGAAGCTATGAAGCAATGACAGCACAAGAAGGGGATTGGTCAGTTGGTCAGTTGCAATGATGGTTCTGGAACAACAATAATAAAGATGCTCCAGGAAGAAGACCAACACCACGAAATCAGATCGTGCGTGTAACTGAGGGGTATTGTGGCTTCCAGAGGGATTTGAACACCAGACTTATGGCTGAGGAGACTGACGCTCTACAAGGTCAGCCAAAGGGGAATCCCCACCAGCCATGCTAGTAGGAACATGTTTCAATCTGGATTTCTCCTTGCTACATAAATCCCCACCATTATTTGACTTCGTCCCGAGGTCACAGGGGCATTTAAGCATTGAGAACCTACACCTCCGACTATTTGGTCAACTGCTACATCCTGCCAGCAACGGCAGTTTTGCTTATTTTTGTAAAGAATGTTTACATGTGTAAAACATGGTACTAATGAAATGGATGCTTTTCTTTACTAATAACTTCATTTTTTGACCTATTTTGAGTTTAAAAAAAAAAAATAATGGAGCTAATTTCATCCTCCATGAAAACCATCAAAAGCTGAAGAAATGTTTGCATCGCTTGAATAAAGTAATTATTGAAAAACTAAATTACCTTTATTATTGACCTAATTATAAAAAAAACCCAAATATATTAATGTACATTGATATTCAAGTTTAACCTACAATCCTTTAAAATCTATCACATTTAAGTCGACCATTGGATTTGATGGTACGGTATTATAAAAGCCACAATAAACATCTATATGTATTTTTAAGTATATGTTCCATTTATCGACATAAAGTGTGAGTTCAGTTAAAGCTTTCCTTGACAAATATCTGAATTTAAGATGGAAAAAACAATTAACTACAATAGAATAAAAGCTGGCCTTAATAGTAAGATGAAAAACCTTTTTGCAATGAACATATTGTGTAGATTTGTACAACATTGAAAATAAAATAATTTTTCAACCATCACAAACAAAACCCTTTATTTTTGCCAAGTACAACAATACAGCAAAATGCATATGGTGTTTTTGTCAAGAATGAAAAAATATACATAAACTCTCCATGCACAATATGATTTAAAAAAACAGACTTATCAGGATATTTACAAGAATAGACAGCTTTAATTTGCATTACATTATACACACACACACACACACACGCAGGCAGTATCAGTTTTAAGAAGAAACTCTGGTTGGTATTGTTGCTCACTGATATTTTTAACATATATAACATAACAACTTATATCCATATATAAGTAAAGTACAAATGGTACAACTGTTGCCACCTGACATTAACCTACCTTGATTAAATTTATTGTCAAACAATTTCTCCACAGGCTTGTGCAATTTTAAAGAGACAGGACATTCACAACCTGACCTTGAATGTGACCTTTGACCCATGGTCACATCAATCTGAATCACTAAATATCACAAACAGTCGAGCAAAATCAAACCGTTATTTAAAGAGTGTCACTCAAGGCTTCTTTTTTCTTTTTTTTTTGGTATATCAGTGTAGTTATGTCAGCAGAGCTTTTCTTTGCTTCTTCCACTGTCCTGTGTGTCCATTTCACAGAATGTCTGAGGTATATTATTAAAGGCAACGTATTGGTGCCACAGTGGGACCACTGTTACTTGCAGGATCCGCTGAAGTGCCACTGAGCAAAAACAAGAGCAGCCAAAAGACAATATATATATATATATTTTTTTCCCATGTTACAGTGTTATGGATGTCAACATTATAAGCAGGTGTCAGGTAGCAGTAAAACTAATTCAACACAGGCAAGAAAAAGATTTAACTGGTAAATACACACAGGCTCATTTATGACCCTCCTGATCAGAAATTAAGGAACAAGACATTAACTTTCATCAACATAATCTGAAAAACACATCTCCATGTCCTCCTGATACCAAAAGATGAATAAAAAGCCATTATTTGCTTCAGTAGAGTCTCCTCCAGTTTGTTGAGTCTCAGTGTCCATCAGCACGTTCAGTCACCTCCCCACAGAATAAGTCTGTGACCGTGGACCCAGAACTCTCAGTGACTGTGGGTTAAAATCTCAGGTGGAAACAGAAAAAAAAAATCAGTTAAAGTAATTGACCTACATGCAGTCAGAACTACAGCTGTACAAAGTTATTAAAAAATAATTCTCAGCATAACTTCAAACCAGTTATAAATTAATTTAGTTTAAGGGTAAAACTAAACTTGACCAAGTCAAAACTAATGCAAAAAAAAAAAAAATCCAAGTTGTTTTAGTCAGGCTGACAACAGGGTGGATTCTACAAGCAAACAATATCATGTTACATGCATACTAAAACTATTTACCTCATCGCTGTCCTCTTCAACCCGCCAATCACATCTTTCCTACTGGAGGTGGATCTTCACACCCTGAAGGGAGACACTTCCGTTGTCCAGCAGGAAAATCTCTGTCTGTGACTTTCAATAAAAGCATTTTTATCATTTAGACATCAGTAAATTAATACAGTCATCATTCAGAAATTTTATCTGGAGTGTCAGTCAGACCTTTCTGTGCAAAAAACATCTCCATCAGCTGAATGAATCACCAGCAATGAATCAAAGGCATTTCCCACTAAAACATACACATGAAAAAAAAAGCTGTGAATGTTAATGCTGATGAGGTGCAGATGCTGTGAAATACAAAGAAAACTGTAATTCATTATGACTTTTAAATACCACAGCTTTAAGGAATCAAACCCGCTCACCATCGGCATGAAGACGCTGCAGTCTGTTGAGGAAAACATCGGAAAAGAAAAAGTGCCACCTAAATTACATGAGTTGAGGTACGAGCTTGCTTAAATGTGTTCACATACTTTCTTGTGTTGCTTTAAACAATTCCATCAGTTAAAACATAATTGATGGTCTCTTCTTGTTTTCTTGGGCTGTGATGTCTCTGTGACGATCCAGAGGAAAGACACTGAACATAATTATATGATCAGTTATGTCTGAGAAAAAGGCTACTTTTGGAAGTTGATGAGGACAATAAAAACTTCTAAATCAAGGAAGCATCCAATAATATCACATCTTACAAATGTTCCACTTGGAAGAAGCCAATAGCAAATTCAGAAATTGTGTGACCATTTAAACTTTTGTTGACACCATGGTTGACACTGATACACCGGCGGCCTGCAGCATTGTTTCTGACTGAGGGCGTAGACCCCCAGCATTTAAAACCTTGAGACAGAGAAATCTGACTTCTGTAAAACTGATGTCCTCAACTGATAGCAATATTCCACATCACATAACCAGCAGTATTAGTTTTGGACTCATTAATATCAGATCATTGTCCACCAAATCACTGCTGGTCAGTGATCTGGTGTTGGCTCATGAATTGGATTTGTTGGGTCTATGTGAAACCTGGTTGAGGCCTGGTCTTTTCTTTCCATTAAATGAGACTTCACCCCCTGATTTTTAAATACTCATGCTGCTCTGTATGCAAGATTAGGTGGAGGGGCGGCGCTGATATATCAGTCAGATTTTAGTTTAAAATCTAACTTGGGTTTTAAACTATACTCCTTTGAATAACTGGTTTTAGGTTCTTTTAATCTGGTTAAAAGTGCTCATTTCAGAACAGGTGATCTCATCATTTCAGCTTGTGGTATTGTATCGACCTCCCGAGCCTTCTGCTAAATGCTTGGATGAATTTAGTGATTTTAAAGCGGTTAAGTGCAATTGCTTTGAAAGCAGAAGGTTCCCGGTTCAAGGCCACCCCTGCCCATTCTCCATGTAATGTGGAGTTGCATCAGGAAGGGCATCCAGTGTAAAACTTATGCCAAATCAACATGCATATCCATTTTAGATATGCTGTGGCGACCCCGAGTTGAAATTGGGAGAAGCCGAAAGGACTTACTTTTATTTCGGATTTAAGCACAAATGCTGACAGAGTTTTAATTGTGGGGGATTTTAACATCCATTTTAATGATTCTTCTGATCCTGTAACTAGAGCTTTTGTAGCTATACTTGATACTTTAGGATTTTGACAGTTTGTATGTGATCCCACGTATAGTGGTGGCAATATTGTGGATTTGGTTGTGGCTTGTGGGCTGGATGTTTTCAGATCTCTTTTGGCGATGACGTTGTCTGGGGTTCAAAGGTGCAACAGAGTCCAACATATCACACAATGCTGAATTAAAATCATCAACAACACGGATGAGCTCCACACCTTTAGGTATAGATGTAGGAGACTGGAGCATATCTGGCGTCATTCAAGGTTGGAGGAGGCTTATAGTCAGGTGTGCACATAACTGGTGCTCAGGTGCTTGTGCCTGCTAAAAATAAATGATGCACAGCAGAAAACATGGAGAGAGGCGCTTTTCCTACAATCTGTCATCAACGCTTTCCTCCCGAAAAGCACTTCCCTACGTATTTTTTGCTGTGCATCTTTTATTTTTAGCATGTAAGAGCACCCGAGCACCAGTTATGTGCACACCTGCTTATAGTACATGGCTTGATTGCTTGGCTGAGTACAAACAGGCTTTGTCAGCTGCCAAAACTGCTTGACCACTATTCAAAATTGATAAACAACAATAAACATAATCCTCGTCTTTTTGTTTGACGCTGTGGCGGATCTCACTCGCAGTCGTCAATCATCAAGTTGTTTGAATTTTTCGGCTGCTGATTTTATGGATTTTTTAAAAATAGGAAAACAGAGGCTGTTGGAGGAAGAATACCGCACACCTCTCCAGCTGTGTCAGAAAACTGTGCTATTATTTATTGGGATCCATGATTCAAGACCAGTTTTTTTCTGATTTTGACACTATTCTTTTAGCGAATTTGTCTGAAATTGTGATGTCAGCTAAATGTACGACGTGTAGTCTTGACTCATTACCTACCAGGCTGGTTAAGGAATTCTGGTCATCATTATGGCCTAGTTTACTGATTGTTGTAAAGTTATCGCTCATCACTTGAAGTGTCCCAGTTAGTTTAAAAGCTGCTGTAATAAAACCTCTTCTAAAGAAGCCCAGTTTGGATTCTGGTTTATTGGAGAATTACAGACCTATTTCTAACATCATTTTTCTCGAAAGTACTGGAAAAGGTGGTTGCAAAGCAACTTCTTGCCCATCTATAATCTTTTTGAGCCCTTACAGTCAGCATTTTGGGCTCATCATTCCACTGAGACTGCACTTAAAAAGTGGTGAATGATCTGTCGATGGCCGTGGATGCAGATTCTATGTCACCGTTTCTGTTGCTGGACTTGAGTGCAGCATTTGATACAGTTGACTGCTGTATTTTGTTGGAGAGAATTGAAAATTACTTTGGTATTTCTGGAAGGGTGCTTGCATGGCTGAGAGCTTATTTGTCAGGTCAACTGCAATGTGTTCACTATAATGGCACAACATCTGAATTATCAGCTCTGAAATTTGGGGTACCTCAGGGTTGTGTTTTGGGTCCACTGTTGTTCTCCCTGTATGTTGCACCTCTTGGTCAGTTTATTTGGAGTCATGGAATTGATTTTCACTGTTATGCTGATGACCTGCAGATGTACATGCAGGTCTCTTTAAGTAAAGTCTCTCAGACTTCAAGACTGGAGGTTTGCCTGGTTGCAGTGAAAACTTGGATGTCTTACCGATTCCCTGCTTTTGAATGCAGAGAAGACCAAGATGATCGTTGTTGGCACTGCCAGGCTGAGTCATCTTAACGATCACTTAACATTGTCATTTGGTGACTGTGTGATTTATCAAAGTGAAAAAGTTAAAAACCTCAGTGTGACCTTTGATTTTCTGTTGATTTGCATATTAAGGAGGTTGTTAGGACAGCCCATTTTCATTTGCATAATATGACAATGATTAGACCCATGCTGTCTAGGGCAGATGCTGAAACTTTGATTCATGCTTTCTTGTCTTCCAGAATTGACTATTGTAATGTTTTATTTTCTGGCTTACCACATAAGCGTATGAGATGTCTGCAGATGGTACAGAATACTGCTGCTAGAGTTTTGATGAAAACCAGGACGTACGATCACATCACACCCATTCTGGCTCCCCTTCACTGGCTCCCTGTGACTGTTAGGGCAGATTTCAAGGTTTTGCTGCTGACATATAAGGCTGTTAATGGTCAAGCACCCAACTACCTTGCTGAACTTGTTAAGCCTTATATGCCTCCTCATGTCCTACAGTCGCTGGATGTGGACTTGCTCTGTGTCCCCAGGGTTAAAAAGAAGTCGGCAGGCTTTTGAGCCTTTTCCTGCCTGTCCTCCTACCTTGTGGAATAGCCTGCCTGCTGGTATGAGAAAAGCAACTTCCATTGACTCTTTTTAGACTAGTCTTAAAACTTACTTATTTTCTATTGCCGACCATTAGTTTTATGGTTTTATCTTATTTGGATTATATTTGCTGACTGTCCATTTTATACATTGTTTTTGTGGTTTTAAATTTGATTTTACCTGGGGATGTGGGATCTTTGTCTACTGTTGTTCTGTAATTATCTTCAGCACTTTGTTGATTTGTTTTTCATTTAAAGTGCTCTCTAAATTTATTATTAGAATTTTATGCAATGTCACAAAATGCCAAAAATAAATTAATCAAATCTCAACAAATCAGCTGATGTGTGAAACAACAGGCACATTTATTTTATTTTATTCATAATTCAGTGGTTTTGCATAATTTTGGTGTTTAGACTTTTAAACTGTTCTTATGCCTCCTTATTTTATCTCTGTATTTCATTTTTGCCACTTTAATTTGTGTTTTGTGTATTTTGATGTTTAAATCACTCTGAATTGTTGACCCGAAGGTGCTCTATAAATAAAGTTATTATATATATTCTTTAACATGCTGTATCAGTGTATGCCGGTCTGAAAAATCTGTTTCTAGTGTGTGCTGTGACTTCCAGTAGCACTTTTACTGATGTTCGCCGTCAGAACAGATTCTATTCTCTTCCTCCTTCTATGTACTGCCTGCTGGGAGCACTGTAGAAGAGTCTGTTGTCTGTTTTCACAAAAAAAAAGAAAAGAAAAATAATGAGAAAGCACAGACTGTATATATGAGAAAGTGGCAGATCAAAGTAAAAAGATGAAATGACTATAAAAGAGTGAGATTAAATTACAGCATCTCCTCTCCAAATACAAGAACTGAACTATTACCTTTTTAAATGCACTAAAATGACAATATAGATTTTTTTTTTTTTTAAATGCACTAAAATAACAATATGGTTCATTTTTAAATACAGTTGGACAATATATTTTAAACAAACTGCATTTTTGCATTTAACACACAATGAAAATTATAACTTCATAGACAAATATTTTCTAATTAAATCTTGTTTAGGGACTAAGCTGACTAATGTTACCTTTTCCTTTTGTAAAAAACAAAATGTGCGGTTACCGTTGGAAACAACTTCATATTTTAACAAGTATTTCTACAAATTAGGGAATAAAACAAAAGAATCCATGTTATCAGAAGAGCAGACGTGTTTCAATAAGTCATAAAACAACTTCCTCCTAACCCAGCGAGTGGAGGTCACATTGTGTAAATTGTGAATAAAATGTATTTTTTTAAAATGGTGGAGGTCACGTAATTCTGGTGAGTGGAGGTGACATGTTTCCTGTGGATGTCACGTGTTTCCAAAACAAAAAAAACAAAAAACAAAAAACAAAAAAAAAAAGAGTGGAGGTCACGCACTTCCGGTGAGTGGAGGTCGTGATTCCGGTGGAGCTCCACTCTCATGATCTGCACCTAGACCCTCTTGAAATCCAGCGAGCTAGTAGCATGACGGAGAAATTCAGTATGGACTTTGTGTGCCTGTGTGTGTGTGTGTGTGTGTGTGTGTGCATGTGCACGCTCGTTTAGCTGATACAGCCGTCCACCTGACAGCACCTGCCTGAAAGCACACCTCATGATGAACATTTTATATACTTAAAATATAAATCTAGAAGTACATAGAGTCACCATCAGCATTTCTTTTGTTAGATTATTTTTATAGTCCAGATTCTGTGGGGTCACAGAGCTCCATGTGGGTTTAATTGAGGAATGTTCACAAAAGTGAATAGCAGAAAGTGACTTCTTGTAACCGAACATCAGTCAGTCATGTGACTTTTTCAATCACTGAAGTCAAGTCTGAGAGCATGCACTGGTGCAGCGCTTCGCTGCATCCACAACCCCACGGAGCCGCCTTGGGTCCTGGATGGCAACCACCCAGGCAGACAACCGGTCCATCCCCACATCTCTAAAATAACCATCTATCTGCTGCAGCCAGGTGAAGTGTGGGCGTCTCCTTGGCCTTCTCCATCCACTGGGGTCCTCAACATTCAGGCACCTATGTGCTGGATCATACACAGAGAAATGCGCCACGTGGCCAAAATGTCGAAGCTGACGCTCCCTCACAATGCAAGCGATCCTCCTCATCTTAGTCTCCCTACGTAACC
>OMMV01186108.1:0-10441 GCA_900302635.1 Chatrabus melanurus | reverse complement strand
TCCTGGTGCTTCCTGTCTCACTGTATGGTTGTTAGACTTGGATGCTAACCAGTGACCTAAGGCAACGACTGGATGTCTTTGGTACTAGGTCTCTTCGGAGGATCCTTGGGTACTGCTGGAATGACTTTGTACCAAACGAGCGGTTACTTAGGGAGACTAAGATGAGGAGAATCACTTGCATCGTGAGGGAGTGTCAGCTTCGACATTTTGGCCATGTGGTGCGTTTCTGTGTGCATGATCTAGCACATAGCTTGCCTGAGGGTTGAGGACCCCAGTGGCTGGAGAAGGCCAAGGGGACGCCCACGCTTCACCTGGCTGCGGCAGATAGATGGTTATTTTAAAGATATGGGGATGAATCGGTTGTCTGCCTGGGCGGTTGCCATCCGGCACCCGGAGCGGTTCCATGGTGTCGTGGATGCGACGAAGCGCAGCATCAGCACATGCTCCCAGACTTGACTTGACTTGCAGGTGGGAGTAGTGAGTTAATAGTGACAGAGTGTACATGTGTTGTGAACCTGCTTATGCAGGGTGCACTCTTTATACAGTGCTGGACTTTAGACCTGGTTTTTGCCGGTCTAAGGTGCAAATGCTTTCTGGTGACAGAGGATATCAAAGCACCAGCTCTGCACCAGACCACAACTCATTTTTTGACTGACACAACCACATGAGCGCAAGAGGTATCATGATTTAGAGGACATGGGTGCTGGGTGTAAAATATTACTTCTGTTTCAGGTCAAAACTGGCAATGACACTTGCGTTGCGCTGTGTGTTGATTTGCGCTCTCCATGAACTGTGGAGTTGAATCAGGAAGAGCATCCGGCGTAAAACCTGTGCCACATCAACATGCAGATCCATATTGGATATGCTGTGGCGACCCTGAGTTGGAATTGGGAGAAGCTGAAAGGACTGACTTTTATTAAGGAGGGAAAATGGCTTTGTCTCTGTCACGCAGGTGTACACAAATCTGGATGTTCAGGTAACTCATATGATAAATAATATATGCAGCCATGTTCAGAAGTATTGCACCTCACCGACATGCACTTTTGACACCAACATCTATGATGTGAGGTTACAAAGTGAAGCAATGTTGCTCATGATGTAAAAATCCACTATCTCACCCACACTATGACAACGGCAACATTATATGCCATAAAATACACAACGAAAGTGAATTGAAAACAATCATTAAATGAAGCAAGTGCAAACACAAAACCTCACCTTGCTGCTGCATTGCTTCACTTCAGGTAGCTTTGGTGTCCGCTGTCCACTGTGCGTTCTGACATGTTGTCACTAATTCATGAACTTATGATAGTCAGCGACTAAGACCAAAAATATGGCAGTATATTTCACTTCTTGGAGAAATTATGAAACTTGGCACACAGATGGTGCACCCAATAGCAACATTTTTCAAGTGGGTCCGATCTTGAACCCATCTTGAATTTTAATATGGCCACCATGTTTGATATATTTCTGTCCATAATTTCAAAACCCGCACCAGCTGATTGGGGTTGGAAAAAGGATGGAGATGTGTGGACAGTGGTATGGACCTCACTTCCCAAGGCCTCTAAGGCTTGCTACAAGTTCCTAAGCTACAAGTGCAAGAAAACCTGCAGAGCAAACTCCAAATGTTACAAGGCAAATCTCCAACACACCTCCCAATGTACCTGTGATGGACAGTGCTATGAAAGCCAGGCCTAAATCAAAAATCAAATAAAAGACTGCGTGAAAATCATATGGTGTGGTTTGCAAGTAATTAACATTGGGGTAGAAGCAGTTCAACAGATGGTGGCCATTTTGAATTCCAATATGGCAGATATCTCACTGAGCCTCAAAACAGGGGTTATCAGCTGAATTCACATTTCTCTCTGATTTGGTGTAGAAGTTATAAGAAAATATGTCTAACATGGTGGCCATCCTTGAATCCAAGATGGCGGACATTAGATATGCTTGATATTGATTTCACTGGATTCCTTAACCCTGAAAATGGTGGGTTAGCCACTGAAATCACATTTCTATCTGCTTTCGTTTTGAAGTTATGGATAAAAATATATCAAATATGGCGGCCCATATTAGCATTCAAGATGGCAGCCACTGGGGGCGTTTCAGAGTTGGGTCCTAATCACTCTACTGGGTTGCTCTACCTGTCTGCCAAGTTTCATCATTTCATCATTTCTCCAAAATGTGAAATATTTTTTGACTTAGCCGCTGGACTGTGAGAAATCCTTTTACTTGTGTCTGCTGGTGCACTCCTATTTAAAGGGACAGATGGGTATAATGATAATTGCTTGATATTATGTTGGGACTACAACATGCCCACGCTTCATGAACATAGTAAATCCAACCCCTCTACGGCTAGTGTTCAATTTTGCGTAGGTATTCCCTCCGATTAACTAGCAATGGTGTGCATTGACACAACCCAAATGGATTTGCACCCATCGCACACCTCATTTTTGCATGCACTGTCAAGACAGGGCCCTGAAGAGGAACATGTTTGATAGCGTTGTGAGCATTGGAACCAGATTATGTGATTTTATTGTTTGCAGTTTCTGAGACCAAATAAACTGTGGTGTGTTTGAAAACCCTGATTATCGTTTTATATCTGTGCACCCACTAAAGTGGAGCTTGTCACACTAAGGCTGGTATGTCATTGAGAGACGACTGTTTGGCGACTGGGCCGACTGCATTTTTAGACGATTGCTCGACAAATTTGACCAAGTTTTTGGCGCCATTGGGGCAACATATTTGCCACATTTGGACGACCGTTTAATGAATTAGATGACTGCTGGGTGTCTTGTTGAAGAATATTTGATGAATATTCACTAAGTGGCTGTATGTCTATTGTCCTCAATTCGTTAATTACTCGCTAACAACCAGCGACCGCATTTCGACCATTATCGAACCTTGTAGCAAATGAAGCGAACCGGGTGACTGAAACAGACCGTGGGGGGGCGACTTGGTAGTGGTCTAATGAAGACTACTTGGCGTGTAAAAGACTAGTTACAGACAAGTTAGCGAAAATAAGCAGTTGTTCATTCGAAACCAGGGTTTTGAACATGTTCAAAATCCGCAGGCGAATGAAATCGAGGCGACCAACTAATTCAGGAATGGGGAGTTAGACAAATGGCCATTCATGTCACTCACTAATTGGTCACAAGCCCAGTGAGATACCGACTTAAGTGTGAAATGTAGAAAATATTTTGTTGCATGAACCAACCCTTCATTTAGGGATGGGTTTGTGGTTAAACCTGCCCAACATATGTTTTGCCAACATAAATTACAACCACAAACTCAAAATCTTAACTGTCCTGCTGCACAACACTAAGCCACAACATCTGGAAGGACATGGTCCGAAGCATAGAGGCATGCCCACAAAAACGGTCATTTATTGCACATGTAAGCAAGTCTATAACAGGTTTTGCAGGCTTTCCTGCAAACAAGCTCTGCAGGACACAATAGCAAGCAGAGCCTTTGTTTGATGAGCTGTTCACAGCTTCTCATGTTGAAATGATGACTAATTTTTTGTATGTTACACTTTGTAGCTTCAACTAACTCTTTAATGTACAGTAAAAAGCATGAAGAGCACCATACCGAAATTAAAAGTTTCGATCTGAGGCCTAACATCAGCTGGAATGAAATAGACAAGAATAAGAAGAATTTATTGTTGGCTGCCTGCAGAGGCTCTAAAGGCACCCACCCGGAGAGTCAAACTGATGTGGCGTGGGAGCTCCACGGCTCGTTATCATTGGAGCAGGGCGAGTTAATGGCGACACATCCACCCCATGTGAGCCTTCTGCGGGCAAAACGTCAGGCAGTCATCACGATCCACACTAAATAAACTGGCTCACGCTGAGGTAATATCTGTCTGTCTCAGTAAATGCATTGTCATGAGTTAGTGAGGCCATCGGCATGTGGGCTCCCAGAATGCCTTTTGTTTTTCCACCTGCTTTACGATTGGTCGTAGCGGAGAGAAAGGAATCCTGGATGCTGCTTCCCCTGTATTGCTCTTTTCCTCAGCCTTTCAAAACCAGCCTGGTGCTGTTGTAAATTATAAGAACTAGTCATTAACAGTGTCACTGTGCCAGTGCACAAGCTTTTTGAGGATTGTGTGTGTGTCACACCGGCCACTGTGGCTCAGTCTGCCTCCTTGGGTGCAGCTGGGGTCAGAGCCACATAAAGATATACTGGTGGCATTTTCCTTTTCTCATCACTGCAGGGGCTTTTTTTTTTGAAGAGGACTGAGCGATTTCACAATGTCTTCTGCATCACTGATGTCACTGCCATCCTCCCTGCTCAGGAACTTAACACTAATCTTGGGGTTGGCTCCCCCACAGCTACTTTCTGCTGCTTGCAAAGGGAAACCTGGGATGACGCTTTCTTCTTCAGGAGCTGTGGCCTTTTCTTTACCGAGAAAACAGACTTAATCACTGCTACTCTCTCACTGTTACAGGGCTTAATGCTAACCTGCTTTGCTCTGACGATACACATTAACCGGCCCAGCGCACAACCGCACACATCTGTCTGCCTCGCTCGCTTACACAAAAGTGCTGCACGTAGCGGCCTATTAAAGTTGCACCGCCACCCTCACAACAAACTATATCATGTTCTCTTAGTTAAAATTGAATTAACCTGATATAGCAATGGTCATCTCAACTAAGAGACAGGACACTCTACACGCCTACCCATGTAAAGTGCCTCAGGTTGGACGGGAGTGCTGCTGTGCTGCAGATGGCACCGCACCAGTTGCGACACTCAAGGAACATGACCCTCGGTGCTCTCCAAAAGTTTTGTCTCTCACTTTCCCCCCATCCTCTTCACAGTGCACTCTCCCCCTTTGGCGTAAGGCTGCAGCAGAGTTGCTCCTACAGAGAGCAGAAACCGGTCTCCTTTTCTGATTTCAAGCGATGAAATTTTTTTTTTAATTGCTGGAGGGCTTATCCAACCACAACCACTCAAGGAGAGTTTCATGTGGACTGAATGATCTCCTGCAATGCCAGGTTTAATGTGGCTCAGGCTCAATTTCCGAGTCTTTGGAATCCTGCTGTTTTCAGTTTTATTGTATGGTTATCAGACTTTGACACTAACCAGTGAGTTTTTTTGCTCCTCAGTCTTTCCACGGAATCCTTGGGTACTGTTGGAATGACTTGGGGCTCTATCTTGACGACGGATGCATAACTCGTGGTGCAGATGCTTTTGGGGTGTGTACCCCGACGCATTGCTATTTACAAAGCGGTAAATCTCAGCACAAACAGGGTGCTGTGTGTGTGTGCAAACGGGCTGGATTAAATCTCCACATTATTCATGTGGTGGAAATTGGTGTGTGTTGTGGACATACCGTTAAAAACAACTGGCTATGGTGGCACCTGCCACTGCCTTTAAAGCACAAATGCACCATGTGTGTACGTTGCTGTTGGCAGGGTGCACTGAGAAGTGAGGTTTTCTGGCGAGGAAATGGTTCTGCATGCACTGCATGTGCACACAGAATCAGAAGGCTGAAGAGACATAATGCTGGAAATTGACTGCTCTGATAGTTGGAATAACACTGGCAGCATTCACAGCTCGGTATGAAGATGGTTCACTGAGTGGTAAGGATTTCAGCCAGCCTTTGAGACAGACCTCACTTGCAAATTCCTGAATGGATGGAAGTCCAAGGTCCACAGGTACACCCATTGGCCGCATCACTTTTTTCAGGTAAGTTAAAAACTGTTCACTCACTCAAACTGGAAATTTACAGTCATGCAGGCCCTTGTGCACACTGTCAAGCACTCCATATGCACATTGTGACACGGATGAAGACAGTCTGTCTTTTTCTGTTAAGTCTAGAGTGTGTGAATCGTGTTTATGTATCGACGCACATCTTCATGATTTATTATGAGCAGTTTTCATCTTCTTTTCAAACTGTGTTTAAAGTATGGATCTCTTGTAAAAACTAAATCCGCCTGTATTCAGCAGCCCCAGGGAGGGGGGAATGCATCGTAAAAATATGGTGCAAACCAGTTATTAAAGTTTTTCCATTCGTTATTACTTTTAATTCATTGTTAATTTTTGTGTTCAGTTCGGTTTGATTGCGTGACCCTCTGTGCAGAGTGTATGCACCGTGGACCTGCCAAGTGAGCCTTTCTGACTTGCAATGCGAAACAAGAAATCGACTTTGGTGGACTTTAGACCAGGTTTTTGTTGGTCTATGGCACAAATGCTTTCTGTGTCCTCCACAACTTATTGTCAGACAAATATGGCCATTGGCATGAAGACAAGCGTATGTTTGCTGTTTAAAGAACATGTGCACCCGGCGTGAAAACTGTAACTGCGTCAGGTGGAAACTGGAACGCTTGCATTGATTATGCGCGCCTTTGTACTGGGTGGAAGATGAGGCCGTTAAATAAGTGGTTACTTAGAGACCCAAATGACGTCTAGTACATGCATCATGGTGGCGCATCAGCTGTAATGCCATGTGGCACGTTTTCCCAAGCATGAACCAGCACACACACCCCATTGCTGAGGACCCCAGCAAATGGACAAAGCCAAGAAGATGTCCATGTAAAGCTTGGGTGTGGCAGATAAATGGTTCTGAAGATAAGGATAGATGCAGGTCTTCTTGTGTTGTCTCCAGTCAGGACAGAATGCAGTACCATGAAATGCTGGATGTGGCAGCGCACGACACCAGCACCTGCTGCTTAACCTGACCCAGCAAACAGTATTTTACTGTCATGATGCATTTCTGAATATTTTCCATCACAGTGTGTCATGTCACCGTTGCAATCCTAATTTTACAACTTATTGCACAATATTAATCAGCATTTTTAAATGGGCCACAAAATGTGAGTCACTGTCAATGTTGTTTTAATCATTTTTTTTAAACAATTCATTTTTGTAGTTGACAGTGGAAAAGAATCAAACACTGCTGTGTAAGCTTGTGTCTTCTGGCAGCTGCTCAGTCTTTCCTGCTCCACCCATATATTGAAACTGTTGACCCCGTCATCTAGCTCACTGAGGAAGGATCCAGGAGGTTGCACATCCCGCAGCTCCTTAATGGCACTCATTGTCATCATTGTGACAGGTGCCTTACAATAAAAGAGCGGCCATAGTACGTTAAATTCAACAGAATTATAGGTTAAAGCTTCAGCAGGCTCTTCAAACTGGCACTTACATATTTATTTATAGTTGGCAAATATTACATCTGCTCCTCTGGAAAAGTTTTGACAGCTCTGTCGGGTTGAGGAGCATCTGCCTGCAAAGATAAATGACTGATACAAAACGGTATGTAACAAAGTCTATGTATATCTGAGGTCCTGTAAATCTGCATTATTATGGAAATGCATATCAATATTTTGCACATGCTGCTTCAAGGGTTTTCATGCACTTTATCGGCACTCTTGCATGCTACTACCATGCAATGGACTGCACATGGAAGCCAGGATTGAGTCAGTTACATGGCAAATCCATTCAGTACACCTGAAGTAAAGTGGTTAAAATTTAACATTTTACCCATAGAAAATGTTAGCACTTAGACTCTGGGTTAGGCTTATTGGGCATGACGATAAAAGTTTAACATACAGTAAAATGCTGACATTAACGTAACTTGAGCAGAAGAAGTAAGTCTTATATAGGGCCTGAGGCCCATTGGTGCTGGTGCTTATCCTCAGATACCATAACGGGAAGCAGATGAGAGTTTGACTCCCCTGGATGGGACGCCAGTCCATTGTAGGTTACTTCCCCAGCCAAGGCTGGTACCCATTTACAGCTGGGTAGACTGGGACGATGCAATGCAATGTCTTCTCCAAGGACAAAGACAGGTAGTGTGACTAGGAATTGAACCCAGGTCTATTTATTGGTAGCCCAGCTCCAATCCCATTGAGTTACCTGCTCTGCAATACAGACATGGATATGGATGACAAGTTTTATGAGCGACAGTAATGAATAAACAGAAACACAGGATCTAATCTCATAAATAATTTTGTATTTCTTACTCCTTGAAAAAGCACTTTGACTTACCTTTGTCTCTGATGTGTTCAATGTAAATAGTATATTTTGGATGCATTGCTTTGTATTATATATTTTCAGTGTGCTTTTGTACAAATTTGAAACTCTGTTGTTCTTTGGTCAAAACAGTCATAAATTTGATAAAATACCTTTCCTGTGATTAGGTTGCTGTTACTGTGAAGCAACTTAAATGGATTTAGAATTGAAGGCAACCAACATTGCACTGCTGGCTAAAGCAAAAGCTTTTGAGGCATTATGGGGACAATGGGGATTTAAAGATATGGTGGATATCAGTGGAAGTTATGTTTTTGTGTCTGAGCTGTTGCCTGGGGGACTTGCTCTCTGCACGTCTTTGGCCATCTGCTGGAACATGATTTAGCTGCTTTGTGGCTGCCATGCTGCCGGGAACGCCATGCCTCCCCTTACTCCCAATTCTTCAAGCTGTCTTTGCCGACTCTGATCTACATTATGGCTAAACCAAGCCTTGCCCAACATCATCTCTCAATCGCCACCATTACACATACGCACAGAATATGTTGAATTTTTTTTTAGAACTGTGAAAGTCACGTGGATGAGTAGCAAAATGTCTTGAGTACCAATAAGAAGTCCACTTGGTGTAATTTTTTAGATATCATCTACCTGAATGACTGAGATCCTGTATTGATGCACACAGAGACCCTACATGCTCTGTGTCTCTGGGACTCTGACCTACAACTCATTGTTGTGTATTCCATTATGGTACCTCACCACTGCACAGAATGAGCTTTCATTGTTTCTCTTAGTTGCAACTTTTCTATTATAAGGTAGAGCATGTTCACTCAATCTTGTTTTTTTCTGCCCCGATACAAAGGCCATAGGAGATGGTCACCCCACTGTTTTTTTCTTCCCATTGTCACCAATGTGCTTGTTCATTGGGTGGGTAAGGTCTAGAACTTATTCATGTATAGCATGTTGAGATTACTTATGATTTGACACTATATAAATAAATCGAGTTCAGTATCATTTAGAGTTTCTTAGAACCTACCTAGTCAGGTAAGTTGATTAACATATTAGCTAACAGTTTCACTCTGACAGAGAACACCATATCTTAAATTTCTTCCCACATAACTAAGTTGAGACCCTACGGTTAACTAAAAGAGAACAAATTTAAAATTATCATTATTATAAAGAACTTATAAACTTTGGACATGTCTCTTAGGATTAGAAAGGACATGAAGATCAGGTCAGGTTTGGGAGCATGCATGTACTGCACGTTGCCACACCCACCATCATACTCAGCAGCTTTGGTCCTGACTGGCACCCACACAGATAGCCCTGCTGTCCATCTTTATGTCCTGAAAGTAGCCATCTATATGCCCAAGCCACGTGTTATGTGGGCGTCCACTTGGCCTGCTCTAGTCAGTGGTGTCCTCAGCAAAGAGGCAACTGGATCATGCTGAAGAAAATGCACCACATGGCTGTAATCTCACAGCTGACACTTTCTCACAATGTAACAGGCCTGATCCATGTTTCCTTAAGTAACTTCTCATTTGAAACAAAGCCAAACCAGTGCCACCCAAGTACTCTCTAGAGACCGCCACGACCAAAAACATCCAGGCTTCATCTTTGCCTGCTGGTTAGCATCCAGGTCTCACAATCATACAGTAAGACCAGAAGCAC
This sequence comes from Chatrabus melanurus, assembly GCA_900302635.1. Lineage (NCBI taxonomy): Eukaryota > Metazoa > Chordata > Actinopteri > Batrachoidiformes > Batrachoididae > Chatrabus > Chatrabus melanurus. The sequence goes on along the minus strand of OMMV01186108.1, from coordinate 805 downwards.
AATGACTTTGAAGACCTGGGGCTTTATCTTGTTGATCTGTAGCACACGGACTAAAGCACATAGCGCAAGTGCATATGGGGTGCGTCGTAAAGTAAGGAGCAGGGCGCAAAGGAGTTGTATTTAGGCAGTTAGTCATGGGTGTGTTTGGGGTGTAACATGAATTAAACCAATCAAATTGTCATCTGTCATTGCTTTTAAGAGTGCTGTGCACTTGAATCTGGTGCATTGCTATTTAGATGGTCGACTCAAGTCATTTTAGTTTGATATACAAATGTGCATCTCTGTGTGTACAAGCAGAGTGCACGCACAAACCCGCCTATATAAGCTGTATCTGAATATTGTGCCATATAAATAGCAGAATGTAGGCACCTCAGTGTTGAGGACCCCAGCAACTCTAAAAGCCCAAGGGGATGTTCATGATTTACATGGATGCTGCAGATAGATGCTTACATTCGAGAGGCGAGGATGCACTGGGTGTCTGTCTGGGTGGTTGCCATCCAGGAGGTGGCACCCACCCCTCAAGGTGGTTCTGTAGTGTGGTAAAAATGGCGAAGCACCACACCAGCGCATGCTCCCAGACCTGATCTGATCTAAATAGCAGAAATACTTTCCGCTCAACTCTACGCCAGGTGATTGGTGATCTGTGGCACAGTCACTTTCTGCGCCCGTACTACCGGCGACTTTATTAGGTACACCTTGCTAGTACCAGGTTGGACCCCTTTTTGCCTTCAGAACTGCCTTAATTCTTCGTGACATAGATTCAACAAGGTGTTGGAAACATTCCTCAGAGATGTTGGTCCATATT
>OMMV01186103.1:0-10059 GCA_900302635.1 Chatrabus melanurus | reverse complement strand
TGGCCACTCTCTTCTGGTTTTTGCTCACACTCCTCATACGGAAACTGAAACAGGTGAGTTCAAAGAAGTGAAAGTGGTTTTCTAAAACAAAATATCTCCACACGTGATGCAGCTGATCATTACAGCATGTATTTGTGATGCTGCAATCATGCATGCATACATTTTGGAAGTATGAATGCGTTTGATTTATTTTATAAAATATTCTCTCCCATCTCTGAAGCCCAACTGTTCCAACACCAAGCCCGAGTACCTGTCAATCATTCTCGACACAGGAGAGGGACCAAAAGAGCAGCAGTGTGATAGACTGCAGTACGATCCCAACCAATGGGAGTTCCCCAGGGAGCGGCTCAAAATTGGTACACTCATTTCTTTAATTTAAAAAAAAAAGCTGATTTTTTTTCTTCCTATTGTCTGTATATATATTAAGTCACAGCTGGCTGATACTATTAAGAATATAAACTATTTTTAATATTGCAACAGACTATTGCTACTTTTTTCTCATTTTAGAGGTTAACACAAAAACCAAAAGAAAAAACAAAAGACTAATAGTGACGTTAACAACAACAGTAACTGTGACAAAACTGTACTGAAGGTCAAAGGTCATGTGACCAATAGAAATGTGATATATGACTTCATATTCGTGTTTAAGAATAATTGTCAGTGTACGTTTAACTAATTCCTCGAAATAGTCATTCTAAATGAGTTTGACCTTTCAAGGTCATTCAGTATTTTGGTCCATGCTTTTATATATAGACAGTATTTAGCATGGCTATTTGAAGAAATTGGTTACAGATACACCTGCGGTTACTATTAAATTCTAATATGAAGTCATGCACGTACGTGTGCGTTCATGTGTTTATTTGAGATATAAATCTGTGTGAGGAGTGCAACAGGGACAGAGAGATAACGTGAAAGAATGTAAGGAGATGCATCAGTGCCACACTGTTGGCTGGACACAACAATTTTTTTTTTAATGCTTAGAGTTGGATGTGTAACTGGAATATAAAACACACACCCACGTGACATGACAGACTGGAGGTATTTGAGATAGCGAGGACTTTCTCACAGGACTTATCAGGTTATTATGAGGAGTGGCTCTCATTCCATTAATCAGACGTCGTGTCTGTGTTGTCTGTGGTGAGCTAATCGACTCCAGCGCAGGGTGGGTAAACTTGTTTACTGACACTAATCAGCTCCCGCTCTCATTAGGGCCTAATTCAGAATGAGCGAGATGGAATCTTGATGGAGCTCCTCTCTCATCAACATCTCGTCTCCATGATGGATGATGATAGTCATTAATAAAGTGAGTTCATTAAACACAAAAGTACACCTCCCTTTCCCTGACATGGTCACTCCACTTTCCCAGGGAAACCTTTGGGGTGCGGCGCCTTTGGTAAGGTCATGCAGGCCACAGCATTTGCTATAGATGGCGCCACCAGCTGCAGCACTGTGGCTGTGAAGATGCTCAAAGGTGCTAAATCAAATTATCCCTAAATATCCACAGGTATTGTTCCACACGGTGTTTGTATCTAAATTGAGTTATGTGCTTTTGTTTTGTCCTGCACGTTTTTACCCACCAGAGGGAGCTACAGCCAGCGAGCACAAAGCTCTGATGACTGAACTCAAGATCCTCAATCACATTGGGCACCATCTCAATGTAGTCAACCTGCTGGGAGCCTGCACCAAAGCAGGAGGTCAGTGTGCAACTCATCCTCTGGAAAAGATGGTCCCCAGAGAGGTTGGGTTGAGTGAGTGAGTGAGTGAGCAAGCAAGCATGAGTACGTACGTACATGCAGGTATTTTTGTTGAGTCAAAGAGGCAGACAGCCACCAACCGCAGCTGATGACGAAAACCACACAAAATTGTTGAAATAATCCATCCCCCGCTGGCTGTGTTGTAAATTTTGGCACGTCTTTCTCAATCATCTGACGTTACTGACATCAATTACAGCGTCATCATAAACGTTCTAAAGCTGTCTGTGGGTCTCAACAGCTGAGGCTCCTTTTAAGCTTCACATCGATATCTTAAAGGGGAACGCCCTCGAACATTCCAAACAATTTGTTAAACCCCAACGAGAAGGGAGCATCAATTGTGGGGTTCCCCAAGACTCCATTCTTAGTCCCTTTTTTCCTCTATTTTTAATAAGATTATTATGAATTATCTTTCACTGCTATGCAATTTTACTTGCCACTGAAGTCAAATCAAATTTATTTACAAAACACTTTAAAATCAAGGCACAAGGTGCCATACATTTTAACCAGAATTAATATAAAATGAAAAAAAAAATCAGTCAACACACAAATAACAAAATCCTGCAGCTCACTGTAAATTGCAAGAAGAAAAATCACATTAAATGACACTACAACCAGTTCACCAATCATGAACACGAGAAAAAAAGATATCTTTGAAGCATTGACTTTGATTCAGTTGACCGGGCTGTTCTATGGGACATCCTGAGAATTTGTGGGATCCCCACAAAGTTGCTGGATATCATAGCCAGCTTATACGCAGGTACTGTGAGCGCTGTGTGGAGCAAGGACAGAAACTCTGAAATTTTCCCAATGAATACTGACGTTCATCAAGGATGTATTCTGGTTCCTACGCTGTTTAATGCTTGCTTGGACTGGGTGTTGGGTAGGGCTGTGAAAACCAGCGGTTTAGGTGCTTTTGTTGGGGAGTAAAAGTTTACTAACCTTGATTCCACGGACGATGCTGTGACCTTTGCAGAATCAATGGATACCTTGATTGCAGCACTTGAGAAGCTGAGTGAGGAATCCGAGTGTCTGGGTTTGCGATTGTCCTGAATCAAGACAAAGATCCAGACTTTAAATGATTTCCTGGACTCGGCTATCAGAAGTGTAACTGTATGTGACAAAAGTGTCAAACTTATAGAGATTTTCACTTATCTCAGCGGTGACATTCATGTCTCTGGGTCCTCGGCCTTTGAGATCAAGAGTCGCCTGGGAAGACCTCATGCAGCCATGAGGTCACTGGACAGAGGTGTTTGGCGATGCCAATATCTTTGCAGGAGAATGAAGGTCCAAGTCTTTAGGGTTCTGGCACTTCCTGTCTTTCAGTTTGGTTGTGAGATTTGGCCGCTAACCAGTGACTTAACATGACAGCTAGATGTCTTTAGTACTAGGTCTCTTCGTAGGATCCTTGGGTACCGCTGGGGTGACTTTGTGTCAAACAAAGAGACTCACGTGAGGAGGGTCACCTGCATTGTGAGGGAGCGTCATCTATGATATTTTGGCCATGTGGTGGTGCATTTCCCTGAGAATGATCCAGCACACAGGTGCCTCAGTGCTGAGGACCCCAGCAGGTGGAGAAGGCAAAAGGGACGCCCACGTTTCACCTGGCTGTGACAGATAGATGGCTACTTTCAAGAGGTGAAGATGGATCAGTTGTCTGCCTGGGTGGTTGCGATCCAGGAACCAGGCAGTTCCGTAGTGTGGTGGATGTGGCGACGCACGGCACCAGCGCATGCTCCCAGACCAGATCTGTCTTCTTTAAACAGATTGCACATGTGCGCGCATTCACCTTTTGTGCATCATTGTTACAAAACAACAAACCTGAAAAATGTTGTTCATTTCAGTTTGAATGATTATAATGAAGTGCCTCTTTAAATTACTTGCAAAACACCAAAGCATATTTGTAGCTAACCAGTAATAAAAACATTATAAATGTAACATGGACACAGGAATGGCCAAAGCCTAACAAGCAGGCAAACAAGTTTGGAATGGCATATGTCACATGTGCACAATTGCATAATTATTCGTCATTTGCATAAACATGTGGTAAAATATAGTGTACACACATTACACATTCCTGTGTATTCGTACTACCATATGAATAATTAGCATATGAGAAACATATATAAGACTTATTGCCGTGCGTTTAGCCCAATGGATTTTAAATGTGTTATTGCGTGCATGTTTATTTGTGTGCATGTCCTGTGAGCATGTCAGCGCCCGTGTGTATACTTGTGTATGTGTACCCTCACATTTATCCCATTTGTAAGATTTTCTTTCTGTGCAGGGCCGCTGATGGTCATCGTCGAGTACTGTCGCTATGGAAATCTATCTACTTTCCTAAAGAACAACAGAGAAATGTTTGTGCTCGACAGGGTGAGCTCAATCGCTTCATCAACTTCCGTCCTCTCATAGCTGCAAATATTCTCAAAGATGGTGTCATGAAGGTCATTTTTTCACACACGTTTATAGTCAAACATGCAGTGTACAGGCACGCCTGTGCCTGACACAGCATGTGAATTTGGGGAAATGTTTCACATATAGCTTTCCGTGCAAACCAAAAATGAGGCCTTTGTGTTATTGCAAAGTCAGACTCAACTTCTGCAATATGAAACGGAGAAGATGTTATCTGTTCCAAAGCAAGGCGCTGAGTTCCTGAATTTTTTTCACAACTGTAAGACATACGAGGCCTGAAAGATCATCTCCTCAGCCCCAAATGTCGGTTTCCTCTGTATTACACGTAGTGTGTTCATCAAAAGGAGCATTAAAGAAAGATCTCAAACTACTGTATTTTCCAGATTATATTTCACACCGGTGTATTAGTTGCATCTCTCCAAAAATGCGTCATGAAGAGGGAAAAAAAACATATATGTCGCACCGGTCTATAAGTCCCATTTATATTTGAAACATGGTGCTACCACTTCATTCCACAAGAAGCAAAATTAATTTAATCGGTGCATTCTTTATTTTTAATGCAAACACCATGTCAGCGAGCAGATGCTAGCGAGCTAATTAATGTTATTGTATGAGGCACAAAACATGAGTAAACGGCTTCTTGTGGCCACTGAACAGACAATCATAGCTGAGGTAAACCTGCAATGTAATTAAACGTTTGAAAACTCAGTGCATTGTTTATTTATAACACAAAAAACATTTGTAAAAGATAATAGACTTACCTTAGCTTACCTGACCTGCCGTTACTGCTCCTGTTGTCGTAACAAGTATGGTTCCGAGTAGTATAAAAGTTATATTTCCTCTTTTTATTCCAGTGCATGGTCCTTCAGTTTGAGAGCATGATTTCTTAAATTTACTCATTTTCTCTAAGACAAAGAATGTTTCAATCAACCATGTATCAACAGGTTCAGTCCATCCTAACCTTTGAACATTTCTCACTCTGTCATGTCATTTTGGATCACCTTTGTTTGATTTTATTGCCTCTCAGCTGACTGGGGAAAAGAACGGAGAGATGATCTGTTTGGGTGTCGTGTCTGGTAGCCAGGGCAAAGTTAGGGACCAAAGCAAGAATGGCGATGGTAAGACAGAAGCTTGGTAAAATTTGTCCTGAATTTATGCATCTTGATGACATCCCTGTATCCTCCCTCTAGATCGCAAACCTACCGCCGACTCTCCGTTATACCTGGAGGATCTCATCTCCTTCAGCTTCCAGGTGGCACGAGGAATGGAGTTTCTGGCCTCTCGCAAGGTCTGTTATCTTCTGTATGCGTTGGCGTGTATGTATACATGTGCGTGTTGCATATATTTCATTATATATGTACCATGTGCTGCCACACCAGTGTATCCACAGAGATCTGGCAGCCAGGAACATTCTGCTGTCTGACAATAAAGTCGTGAAGATCTGTGACTTCGGCCTGGCCAGAGATATTTATAAAGATCCGGATTATGTTCGCAAAGGAGATGTGAGTATACATAAGAACACTGATAACAAAGTGAGACATCCGACATACAACACTTTTGTTCACTTAATGTGGAAATGTCAAAAGTGGAAGGATGAGCAAGTGATATTTTCTCTGAAATGCATGTTGTGAATGTCACCGAAACGTCAATTATAACGATAACTATAATAATAGAAAAAAAGCGGAAATGCGCACTGTCAAAAAATGACAACCAAAAAACGATCATAGAAGATAAGGAGTTATCTTCATGAGGTATAAAATGCAGCCACACATACACACAGCTCCGCCTGTTGCCATGACGCACGGCAGCACCACGCTCAAGCTCCGTGTGTGTGTGTGGGGGGGTGGTGTGAGAGAGAGAGAGAGTGTGCTTGAGGACACACAAAAGCGCACACTCACGGAGCTCTGTTATGGGGTTATATTTATGACACATTTCTGAGCGCACAAAGGGAAATTTTCGACTGCTGCCGTGACGCGCGGCAGCTCCTCGCCCACAGTGCCACTGAATATCAAATATCAAAATCAAATTAAGCCCTGAGACCGTTTTTTTAAATGTTCAATTTTTGACCTGAGCATAAAATCAAAGATCTGAAAAACGAATCGTTATTTGTTTTTCATATGATGGTGAAAACCAAACAATGAAGTAACAAGTCATCTTTTTTTTAATTTGTTTTTTGATTCTTAATTGAATATTAAATGAACGAATGATACACGGGCCCCCGTGGCATCATGTTTACTTTGTTTATATGTGTGTTTGTATTGTTCACCTGATGTTCAATATGTTGTTATTACTACTAAAAAAAAAACTAAAAAAAACAAAAAAACAATGTCCGTGGTCTATGACGCGCGTCTCACGCTGTGAGGGAGCAGGTGCCCCTGCGTGCTGCAGAGGGGGCACACACCCACAACGTGCGTATGCAAATCAGGCACAGCGCAAGTGCGGCACCCCCCGGGCTGGGAGTACAAAAGGCACACGGTGATTGTACGTTGCTATTGCCGTCCTTGCGTGTACAGACATCTCACGGTGCACCTGCAATACGCCCAGCGGCCGTACGCCGTTCTTCTGCCTTTCTGACACCGCCCGTGCAACCTTTCCTCTGCCTCTATGTCTTCCACGTCCTCCATGGCACCCACAAGTCGCAGAGGACGTACGATCCCACCAATCGTGCGTGCAGTTGTGACCAAGGCTTAAGCGACCCTTCGTTTGACACAAGTCATTCCAGCAGTACCCAAGGATCCTCCAAAGACACCTAGTATCAAATATATCTAGGTGTCGCCTTTTGTCACTGGTTGGTGTCCAAGTCTTATAACCATACAGCAAGACAGGAAGCACCAGGACCCTAAAGACTTGGACTTTTATTCTCCTGCAAAGATATCAACATCTCCAAACACCTTTGTGCAGTGACCTCATGACTCCATAAGGTCTTCCTCAGGCGTCTCTCGATCAAGCTCCCGCAAACATGAACGTCACTGTCAAGATAAGTGAATTTCTGTTCGAGGTTGACGCTTTCACCACAAACAGATACACTTCTGATGGCCAAATCCAGGAAGTCATTGAAATCCTGGATCTTAGTTTTGATCCAGGACAAATCCAAACACTCTGACTCCTCACTCAGCTTTTCAAGTGTCAGGCCACCACTGATTCAACAAAGATTACAGCATCGTCCACAAAGTCAAGGTCAGTGAACCTTTCCTCGCTGACAAAGGCGCCTATATTGCTTGTGGACTCTACAACCCTAACCCAACATCCAGTCCATGCAAGCATTGAATCTAATTCTCAGGATGTCCTACAGAGCAGCCTGATCAACTGAATCAAACACTTTGCAAAAATCAACATAATCTACAAATAAGCACTGCTTGTTAGTTGACTTCTTGGGTGTGAAGCCAGATGGCTCAGGTGGCTGAGTGGCAAGTCATTGAAGTCCCAGACATACATCACAGGAGTCTAAAATGAGGAGTTTCTACATGCACAAGCACAATTGTGGAACTTTAAGGACGTTTAGTATAAAACGGTAAATGTACATTAAGCAGATTTTGCAGAATGACTCCAAGCATTCAAAAGCCATAACTGCTACAAATTAAACAGAGAAGGTGCTGTTTTATGTTTTGTGTGGCCACTCCTGCACCAAACGTGTATTTTTTTTTTTGCAAAGACTGAGCAGTAAATACCACTCAATATATTTTCCCTCAGAGATGGATCTTCAATCTAAAGGTTTCTTCTTATGAATGGAGTTTTTAAACCTTGTACCTCTGCTGTGATTGGCTGAGCAGGCCCGTCTCCCTCTGAAGTGGATGTCTCCAGAGTCGATCTTTGACAAGGTGTTCACATCCCAGAGTGACGTTTGGTCCTACGGCATTCTGCTGTGGGAGATCTTCTCTTTGGGTAAGAAGATCCCTCTCAACACACTTCTGTTTTGAAGATCACATTACCTGGATAAAATAACTGAAATATGGTGCTTCTGAATCTTTTGTTTAAAAAAAAAAAATTAAGGATCAAGGACACCCTGCCATGTAGTTTACTATTTGTTCATGTCTGTCTGTTGGTTGATTCTTTACTCAAACTTTATGAACAGATTATGTGAAACCTAGAAACAGTGCGTAAAGCCCTGCAGGTGGGATGTCCCAGGGTAGAAGAAACGCGAATCAACCTTTTTGTCACAGAAATAAAACAATCCTTTTGATTACTTCGTCAATATACAATAACTTTCATATGAGCTAAACATCAAGTGTCTATCATAAGTAGTTCCTCAGATATTCAAAAAGAATGTTTCCCTCACAACCATTGTTTACCCTAGCAACCAAATCAACATTGCCTGGAAGACCTTCCAAAGGCCTTTCATATGAGTCAAATATCAACTCTCTATCATTATGATGACTCTCTATCATAGTTATGCGCTCTCAGTGCTCTTCTAGTTTACAACTGCCTTTGTTCTGCTGCTATAATCATACATACAAATAAACTCCTGTTGTCCAATAGGAGCTTCGCCGTATCCGGGCCTTCACATCGACGAGGAGTTCTGCCACAGGCTGAAGGCCGGGACAAGGATGCGAGCACCAGAGTACTGCACACCTGAGATGTGAGTTGATATTAAATCATCCGTAATTTCTATCTTTTGTGGAGCGCAAAAGTATTGGAACAGGTAGGTATTAATAGTTGGTTTCATATCTTGCTATAACTGTACCAACCCTGCTTTGACATCACCAAATAGTTGTTCGTTTGCTCTGATTTTCCAGGATGTCACAGCATCCTCTTTCAGTTGCTTGTTTCGAACGTTCCTCTGAACTTCGTGTTTAATTGGATTAAGTTCTGGTGACTGATTTCACCAGTTTATCCAGCTAGCAATCGAACATTGCCTGAACGTTACATTGAAGTGACAGTGACGCATCACAACATTATATTCATTCATTCACTTTCTAAACCCGCTTATTCCAGTTAAAGGTCACGGGGGGGCTGGAGACTATCCTTGCGGTTATTGGGCAAGAGGCGGGGTACGCCCCGGACAGGCCGCCAGTCCATCGCAGAGCCACATATAGACAGACAAATTCTGTCACACCTACGGTCACTTTAGAGTCACCAATTCACCTAACTTGCACGTCTTTCGAAGTGGGAGGTTATTGAAGTCTGGAATTGTGATGATCAAGGACTACAATAAACTAAAGTCACTGTATTCATGGGATAGACATGCTGAACTATAGCTGGATTTGCACTGATATTATCTATATTATAAAACCGAAGTGGCCTCTGTCTGTATGTATGATGCATGTCTGTCTGTCTCATCGATCACGCAAAAACTGGAGAGAGCTTACCCTTGCTGTTTCCCATATTTATGTATTTTTGATCAAGGAAGAATGTCGCAAAAACCAGAAGTTGATAAGACCATTATTTTTTGAGAAATTAGTTATTTTAGTAAAAACTATTGACTTGGCTAACTGTTGCTAACTGTTGTTGTGAGGTTGCCATGGTAGCCAAACAACCTCACAACAACAGTTAACCAAGTCAATCACAGAAGTCATCATAATCCACAAACCTAACTGTAAAATTCAACAAACACTGCCGAAAAGTTCACAACTGATCTAAATATGACAAATAATAAATATGATTATTCACAAAACTTTCTCTCTTTAATTTCAGTTATAAACCATTATAGAAACTTTTAATAATTTATGACCAACTTTTGAAAAAAGTCAGCTCCCCATTTTATAAACACTACCCATTCTAGAACCCGTGGATCCCCACGGGCTACACGCTAGTTAGAATATAAAGGCACCATGGAGGGTTTCGCAAACCGAACTGAGGAGTCAAAGTTTTTTTATGATTGTGTTATTCAACCCTCTGTAATTGATACACGGATGGAGGGTGCCGTCCTCTTTGCTGACAAAAAAGAAACTGGCAC
>OMMV01186101.1:0-16324 GCA_900302635.1 Chatrabus melanurus | reverse complement strand
ATAAAATGATATATAATAATAATAATAATAATAACCATAATAATAATAATAATAACCATAATAATAATAATAATAATTGTATTATTTTTGTGCTGTGTTGTTATTACTGAACTATTATTATCGGCTCATTTGCTGGTTGTCGTTTGGCAATACTGTGATGAATGAGTCTTGTTAATAAAGCGAGAGCGGGGGGGAAGAGAATGAGACAGAGATGGAGACAGAGACAAGACAAAGAAAAGAAAAGTGGGAGCAAAGAAAGAAAACAAAGGAATGAAGAGACAAAGAAAGAGAAGAGGAAATGATGAAGATACATGTGATGAAAATATAGCGACAGAAAGAGAGAAGGAGGAAAAGGAGAGAAAAAAAGGAGAGGAGGAGCAAAAGGGGGAGTGAGGAGGATAAAAATCCCATAAAGAAAAAAAAGAGACAAAGAGGACGCGTGTGAAGACACAAAAACAAATCAAATTAAAGAGATGACTCCTCCTCCTGCTCAGCTTCATCACTCGTTACCTCACGCACACAGGACGCCGTCTGAAACGAGCAGGGCTGCTGTGTGTGTGTGTGTGTGTGTGTGTGTGTGTGTGTGTGTGTGCGTGCTGCACTCACCCACGGTGGCGTGACCTCCCACGCTGACCTCCAGCAGCGGGTCCAGAACCTGAAACACCGGAGGCTGCTGGTGGTTGGACAGCAGCAGGATGGCGAAGTCCAGCTCCGGAGTGGTGTGTTCCCCGTCTGACACTGACACGCACAAACAAACACACACACACACAAAGCGACCTTTAGGAGCAGGGCGCGCTGGGTTTACGTACCGTCGAGAAACAGAATTTCAAATCTACAGTTTGAGACATCGGTTCCTGTGCTGCAGTGCTGTGAAGCGATGGATACAAAGCGTGCAGGTGACTGCCGTCAGTCCCTTCAAAGCACGAGCTGAAGCCGGACAGACGGCCAACGCGGCAGGGGGCCGCTGGGAAACGCGACAAGCACTTTGGTAACGTCGCTGAACTCCGCAAACAGACGTTTTCCCCCAAAACAAGCGGAGCCCGAGTGCAGCGGCACTTCATCACGTGTGAAATAGGAAAAGAAGAGATGCGTGAAAAGTGATAACACAAAGCGGAGTGATAGAGGAGGAGATGAGGGGAAACTAGATGAGAAAAAGATGAAAGCAATAAGACGCATAAAGAAGAAATAGACAAGAATAAAGGCTGCAGAGGATCCAGCAGAGAGCAGGTTGGTTTTTGTTTTTTTACAGCCGTAAAATGGGTGGTTGCCATCCAGGACTAAGGGGTGGTTCTGTAGGGGTGGTGGATGTGCGACCCCAGTGTGTGTTCCCAGACTTGACTTGATCGTGCAGATTCATAGCGGGAAAGTCCTCGTGTTAAGTGGGAGCCAATCACAGACATGTTACACTTTCCTTTGGTTCTCACCAGCGTTTGTCTGTTTGTCTGTCTGTTAGCAGGATAACTCAAAAAGTAATGAACGGATTTCAATGAAATTCGGTGAGCAGATTGATAATGTTCCGGGAAATAAGTGACTCAGTTTTGGAGGTGATCTGGAATATATTCTGGAACCGAGATCCAGAAGAATGTTTGGCACATAGCAACATTTAACTCAAAAAGTCGTGAGAGGATGTTGATGAAATTTGGTGAGCAGATGGACAGCGTCAGAGAAAGTGAGGGATTTTATTTTGAATTTGATCTGGAACATTTAATTCAAAAATGTATTAATAGTGAACTTCAAAAACATTTTGTGAGCAGATGAATAATGTCCCAGGAAATAATTTATGTAATTTTGAGTCGGAACATATTCTGGATCCGGGATCCAGAAAAAATGTTAGAGATATAGCAACATTGAACTCAAAAAGTTATGAATGGATCTTGATGGAGAATATGTGGCCTAGGCAGAGGTATGCGCTCTCTAGTTCGCCACTGTTTCTTGGGATTCTCTCTGTCAAATCTTAAAGCTTTGTATGATGATGTGTTATAGCGCTTTGACCAGCCATTGTCCATTTGTTTGGAAACCAAGTTCCCTAAATTATTTGATAAAGGCGGGGTCTTGAATAAATGCCTGATTGAAGATGTTTCGGACTGCATTTCTATATAGTGGTGCAGATAACCATAACAACTGTGCATGTTATGATGAAAGCGTGAAATTTCTACCACAGTTAGTTAGCTAATAGGGTTTTAAAAAGGAATAGTTTGCACCATCTGTTATGCTTAGTTATCACGTTACGGGGTAACATATGTCATATGTCATCGTATCCAATGGACGGTGACCTTGTTTGACCTTTACTTTGGAGACCAAGCATCCAACACAGTCAAAACTATTCCATTTATTAATCCTATTAGCTCAACCAGTCATTTGCATCACTTTTAACCAAAATTGGAGCAACTTTCATTTTTGACCCCTGTACAAACTAAAAGTGACCTTTGTCACCATTTTTGCTGTTTTTGCCCCATAACTCCATAACATTCAGTCACAGATAGTCCAAACTATATCTTTTTAGAATCATTATGATCAGACAAATAATATGGTATATGTTTCAACATGATTGGAGGATTTTTAATTTTGATACCTGTGTAATCCTTCGTTGACCCCAACTTGGCTCAATATCTGAAAATAAACATTATGGTATGTACTAACTGTGGTAGAAATTTCATGCTTTTATCATAACATGCACAGTTGTTCTTATATGGGAGCTTATCCGCTGCACTAATAGCGCTTTGTACGCCTGCAATCCTCTGGCCGCGGCTCTAACCCCGAGGCCATCATCTCCCCAAAAATGAATAAACACTGAAGCTACTATTCAAGCTGAGTAACCATGAATTGTATCATCCTGCTGATCATCATGTCGAGACTGATGATGGAATGGAGATAAGAGATCGTGCAGAAAAAAAGAAGACGGAGGGCGTGGAGGTGCAATAAAAGTAAAAGATGAGAGGATGAGGCGGATGAAGGAAATGAGTTGCCTCTTCCTCCTCTCGTTTAAAGTGAGAAAGATTAATTTACCTGTGAAATAGACACTCAACGACTCCGGGAGACCTGTTGGATTAAAAAAAACAAAAAAAACAAAACAAAGAGAATTCAGACCATCAGCCCACAGTTCATCTTTGCACCTCCTCAGAGAGAAACATGTGCGTTGCTCCATTTGGAATATTGTGACCACAGATAGAATTTATGCCCAACACATCCAGACTGGATCCAGTAGGAATTTATTTAAGCAGTTTTAAGTTTCAGGATGAATCACACAACCATGATGGGTGAAAAAAGCATCAGTCCAGCAACAGAATAATCTGGACTGAGTCTGGATCCACCTTAAGTCAGAACAAGACTGGGCTGATCACAATATCGAATTCCCACCCTCTGTCTGGGTCAGAGCTGGACAACAGTGTGCCGTGAAGGTCCAAGACAGTGTAGGTTTTCCTTGTTACTGATCACCTCAGCAGGTGGTTTTACTCATGAACTCCTCCACTTAACTTAGGGCGGTTTCACACCTGAAAGTCCGAAACAAGGTTCATGTTCATGTACGTTTGGTCCGGTTCGCTTGGTTTCAAACTGCAATGTCGCGGTTGCACGAAAGAACTTTTCATGATGTACTTGCGTCATGATGTCATCATCTACGTATGGTGCAAAACTTTTAGGCACCCCATTAAAAAATATATTTTTTTTTAAACAAATGCCCTCAGGCATCATCATCAGCAGAAAATCATGTGAAATCACACCACTCTAAAAAAAGCAACATAAATAAAATATGAGATGATTACATTTTCTTTTTCATTAAAGTAACCAATCAATGACTAATTTACAAACCTCATTTTAAAAAGCAAAAACAAAAAAATGTGATTTCCTTGTGGCTGTACTGCAGAGTACTCGACAACACAAAGACAGTTTCTGATGATCAATCAACAATAAAAAAAATTTTTTTTTTAAAAACCTGATTGAACACAACCTGATTTTCTTATAAATTTGAAGAGACACCCTCAAAGAAATTATGTCATTTTATCACCTAAAAGAAATTCTTAATTATTTTTAAAGGTGAGATGTAATCAGATATTATACATATTTATTCACAAATATATACTATTTAACAGCTTCTCTTTATTTAAAAATTTTTTTTAGACATTTCATATGCCTAAAACCTTTACACAGTACTGTATATCAGCTGTGCCTCCCCAGACTTGACACCGATTGGTTTGTAGACGCGAGTCCATCTGACGTCGGCTTGTTTTCAATTTGGTGTATAGTTCCATTTGAACACAAAAAAGTTCAGTTTCAACGGAGAAAAATGAACGAACGGATTCCTTTCGTTGTAACAACACTATTATTGTTAATGTATTTTGACCAGCAGCACGCGGCGGCACTTGCTGTCAAAAGCTAAAAATTTTCAACTTTTACCGTCTGCCGCAGCGACCAGGACAAAAAGGATGTTGTTTTGTCTTTAACGAGGAGAAAAGATGGACGGCGGCGCAGAGAGTCACCTGGTTTTAATCATGTAATTTAATTCAATTATTGTCCGTTTCTTTTCTTCTTCTACTGTTTAATGGGTGACGATAGTTGGCCTCAACTTCCTGTAATTTGTCTGAAAGTCCGAACTATACAAAAAGTGTATGAACTGGACCATGGTTCAGTTGGATCCGGCCCAAGACCATCTCTTTTGGTCAGACCAAATTTTGGTCCTTTGGTCCGGAGGCACAGAGGCAGCTTTCACACCTTCTATGTTGGTTCGGACCAAAATGAAAAGTCCAAGGGTCCGGACCAAGCAAGGTAAGTGTGAAAGCACCCTAAAGTCCTGATCAGATCCTGATCGGTATTGAGGAAAACTTGCACCATCTTGGACCTTCATGCCCACTTTCTGCTCTGGGCGAGGGTAAAAAGCAATGATTTAAACTGTCAGCAAGGAGGAATTTATAAATATTATCAGAAAAATAAATCCCCAGTAGATTCAGATGGAGTAAGGAGGGAATGGTAGCGACCATCAAAAGGTTTAACGGATGAGATTATGATCCTAAAAGTCAGCGGGTGTTGAGGACGATTTCCTGATGTAAAGCTTCACAAACCGAGATTAAGAGCAACGTTTGACTAAAGTCCTCTTTGATCTCGGATTATAGATTATCTGCTGGAAACGTCTCAGCCTTCCTTTTAAAAATAAAAAACAGTAAAATTTGTTTCATCCCTTTGAAAACTTCACCACATGTGCTAACTTTATTGTTGACAGCTTGAAGCAAGCAGATATTATCAACCTGATTTTCATGCCCAAAATCATAAGAAGCTAAAATCTTATCGACACAAACTGTTAATGACCTGAACTTTTATGTAACAAAAAATAAATAAATACATAAATAAAAACCCACCAGATGTTTACTGGGTTAAGTACGGATTCCACGGCGAGGCTAAAAAAGTAGGAGCATCTTTTTACTGACAGGAGATTTATAAAGAAATCAACTTTTGTTATTTTTATTGGCTCGTTTAAAAAACAAACAAACGCGCTCATCCTGCTGGCATCAGCTCCAGTCCTCTGCTGGGATTTAAATTAATCTTTGCTGCTGCATTTGAAAATTACAGGCAATCACGTTTTTATGAACTTATTCGTCATCTTGCTTGTTGACTGATGATCTGTCTGCAGGAGACATTCAGTCCGACAGCGGCTGAGCGACATAAAACTGAGCCTCTTCCGTCCCGTGATGTGATTATTTCACTGGGGATGAAACACTGAGGTTTTGTTTGTCTTCGGCTCACCGATGAAGGAGTACTGGTAGAGCTCCTGGAGGTGTGACGGCGCCTGCGGGGGTCGGTAGATGATCTTGCCGTTGTTGACGTCGGCCTGGGTGAAGTGCTTCACCGCTGCGAACGGTCCGTCCCGATGTTCAAGAGCACCTGGCAACAAGCGGAAGAAAGGAAGAATTTAAGCTCAGACTGTGAAGGAGTTGCGTCGCACACGTTCACCTTAGCGCCACACAGCACATCCCAAAAGCTCATTTTGTCGATAACGCGTAACGAAACGAGCAAACTCTCCCTTAATGCACTGTGCGCCATAGAAACCAGCATGAAGGGTAAAAACAAAACATTGTTCAGTACGTCTGCCAAAGGCATGTTCGTGGTATTTCTGTAGCTCATTCATGGCGAAAAAAAAGGTGTTGTCAATGTTTTTTTAAAATTATATTTTCTTATTTTCCTCTTTCTTACAAGCGACTTAAAAGTACATATTGCTACAAATTGTATGGCGGATTACATACATGCTGGAAATAGCACCCAATCCCCCGTTCTTAATTGTAGCGCCACAACCATTGAAGCTCAATCGCCATAATACATATGGAAGTGTTTTCCAATCTTTTCTCTTTACAATGATACCCAAATGAAGGTGCTGGGGTTAGTATAGTAGTTCCTATGAGAGATTCTTTACCCCTATGTTGCAAAAATACACAAAAAATAGGCAAAATCACTAAAAATATCTTCAAAAATCTAATCACATAGGTGAGAATAAAATCTATTCCTCTGCCATGCATATTGATAATGACACTGCTATAATGCTAGAAAACTACCATGGATGCAACGCTATCACACATTTACCATAATTAGGGATGCATAACTACTGAAAAATCACCACCACATTTAATCCCTCAAAATGAGACGGATCAACCCTCTGGCTCAAGGACTAAGAGTCCACACTGGAAGGTTTGAAGGCGTGATTGTTACAGATTGGACTATCTGTACACATATTCAGAGCTTCCAAGTATCTTTTAATCTGTTTCCTTATGTGTAATGAACTGTGCACCAGAAAATTCCCTCCATATAAAGATTTGTTTGCCTTAACAGAGCTGGGAGCGACGTGCTACAACAAGCTGACCGCTCCATGGAGAGCCAAGCCGGAGCGACCTCCTCCAAACCGTCTCCAGAAAGCCAGAATGTTTAACTGTACGGCCCACTACTAACAGCTAAAGTTTGGGAGACTAAGCCCCCTGTCATATTTGGGTTTACACAGGTTCTTCTTTCTTATACTCATCTGGCGGCTTTATACTGCCAGATAAAGGGGGATATAATAGAATCCAACTTCTTAAAGTAGCTTAGTGGAATGTAAGATGTATTTGACTGAAAGAGACGCAAAAACTGTGGGAGAACTACCATCTTAATAGCATTTATTCTCCCCATCAGTGGCAGTGGGGGAGTTCTCCAGAAGTCGATACTCTGCTTCAGCTGGGTTGTTTTTAACTTCCAGTTCTCCTCTAGTAGCGGTTCAGGTTTTCTGGGAACAGTCACCCCCAGATAGGTGAACTTATCCTTGGTGATCTTAAAGGGAGTCGAACTACTGTGGTACACGTAGACGGGCATTAATTGGCTTTAATCCCAGTTAATTTGAAACGCTGAGAAAGAGCCAAAGTGGTTAAACAACTCCACAAATGCAGGTTTGGACTCCTGCGGGTCAGACACAGACAGCAAAATGTCGTCCGCATATAAAGACAGATGGTGCTTTTGTACTTTAATGGAGACAGGTGATATTTTGGGGATGTCACCGTCTAGTTGTAGCAAGTGGCTCTATGACTAAAGCAAAGCAAAAAAAAGGTGAGAGGGGATCCCCTTGTCTAGTGCCGCGGTGCAGTGGGAACTGAGGGGAGATTTGTGATGACACTTCCTGTGGGCCGAGCAGATAAAATCCAAATCCAGTCAATGAACACATTCTCAAAACCAAATGCTCCATATATGGCCACTTGACCTGGTCGAAGGCCTCCTGAGCGTCCACTGACATCACAATCGCCTGTGTATTGTGTTTAGTATGTAGTATGTTAAACAATGACGTACGTTGGGATGTCCA
Source organism: Chatrabus melanurus (assembly GCA_900302635.1). Lineage (NCBI taxonomy): Eukaryota > Metazoa > Chordata > Actinopteri > Batrachoidiformes > Batrachoididae > Chatrabus > Chatrabus melanurus. The sequence continues at coordinate 8,520 of OMMV01186101.1, read as the reverse complement.
CTGGGGATAAAGCCCGTTGGATCAAGGTGTGCATTGAGTGGATATCAACTTTCAAGCAGTTGGCTCGAATCGGTTTTGTTTCAACAGGGAGTAGAGACGCGGGTCTGTAAGATGGCGCTTCCAAATCATTGTCACTTTTTTAAAAATGAATGAAATATTTGCCTTATAAAGTATCTCAGGCAGTTGGCCACTTGAGGCAGCGTGTTTATACGTACACAACAGGAGTGGAGCTAATTTCTCAGAGAAACGCGTAGAATTCCGCAGTAAATCCGTCGGGGCAGTGGTCTGTTTGAGGTTCATGCTTGAAACAAACTGAAGAAGTCAACTATAACCAACAGTTAGCAAAAATAACTGAGCGAATTAGCTGAGGGGAAGTCCAAGCTACTTAGATAGTTAACATTTCTAATTATTATGTACTATTTCTTCATTAGGAGAAATGTTTTTATGACAACTATTAAAAAAAAAACATTTTAAAAACTTTAAAACGCCTCTAAACTGATAATTTACTCTGAAATCTCTCGGCGTTTATTGACTGCAATACAGATTGTTTCTTCTTCCCCGTTGCCCACATTTATTAACATTTCGGTCAGAAAACAAACAAAACAAGACACATGACGCTGCGAGGGTCGGACCTAATTTTAGAGAATAAACTGAGCGTGATTAATGTCGCCGCCTCTTCTGGAGTCCTCATTGGCTCCGTTCAAAATGACTTGAAAACAGATTTATCAGCCCATTAGCTGATGAATATGACCCATTGTAAATCGTTTTTCCCTTTCATTAGACAGAGTTGAAAACCATACACCAGCCTGTCAGATGGTACAATAGGAAAATTAATGTCTTCACTTCTGAACGCCACATTAATTTCAGCACATAAACCCCCCCCCCAAAAATCAACACTTGTTCCTGTAAATGTCGGTACTGACAGACAGTAATCCAACGTTTAGAAAAGTGGAAACTGAACTTGGTTTATGAACAGAAAATCAGAAGTTACTGGGAGAAAATATGTAAAGCTGAACCGCTGAGCAAGGCACTGTTGTATGTTTCAAAGAAGGCGTAGACACTGGAAACACAATGTTGTTATATATTAATACACACACACACACACAAAAAACAATCCTGTGGAACATATTTGTCAAGATAAAATGTTTATCATGCACACAGTTTTCTTCCCTCAGTAACTTTTTACTCTTTCACTCATAAAACTGTTGATCAGCGAGAAGCTCAACGGCAGCAAACTGCAGTTCAGTGTAGCCGCCTAAAACCTTTGCGCGCCCCAAGTTAGAAATGTGCTGCGCCTCAGTTTGTCACATTCTGTGCACTCACACATTTCTGTGCATTTTTGTCCCTGCCATAGTTGATTTACCACTATGATAGAGATGATTTAACACTATGACAGAGTTGATTTAACACTATGATAGAGATGATTTAACACTGTGATTGTCATGGGTCACGTTTTGGTGTTTTGGCTTTATCTCCACATTATTCTATCTTTAGTATTATTCTCCTGGTTATCTGGTTAATTTTCCCTTGTTATTATTGTCATAGGTCACGTTTTGGTGCTTGGGTTTAGTCTCCACATTATCCTGCCTCTGGTGTTGTTTTCCGTGTGTTGTATTGTTCACCGTCTTATCTGGTTAATTTTCCCTCGCAGTTAATAGTCCCCGTCTTATTGTCATTCCTGTGCTTCAATTGTCTCTGGCATGTCATCATTCCTGTGTTTCAGCATTCCCTGCTCCCTCTCTCTTTGTCTGGTCTCTGGCTCCCTCTGGTGTCCTCTGTTTGCACTGGTCCAGCTCACGTGCGTTCGTTCAGCCGAACTGTCACAGGTGATCACAATTTTTAATTTTCAGTCACAGTATTTGAGCGTTTTACTCTGTTCCAGTCTTTGCTGGATCGTTAAGCGTTTTCGTCGTGTTTACTCTGGTGATATTCGAAGTTACTGCTCTCCTGTTATTGACCTTTGCTGCCGTTTCAAGTTTCTGATTTTGGCCTGCCTTTTTTGGACTAATTATTCGGTATGAAAATCTTGGATGGCTAGCAGCACCCCCAAAAGACACCCTGAGGAAATGGCCTTCTCCAAGGCCTTAAAGTACTTTAAACTCCACCCCCTGTTTTATGGGGGTACTTGAGAGGTTGCCTGCTCTGGCTGGCTAGCAATCAAACTTTCAGAGCTCAGCGCTTTGCTCATGTGCACATCAACAGGAATGAACGAGGATCAACAAGCTTTTGCACTTCAGGCCTTTCTCTCTGTTTCGGTTCTGAGTTAAACATGAGCTCGCTTGCTGTATCTAATTATGAGGCTCGCGCCCTCTAATAGAATTTAGAATTTAATCCTGTTAATCTTTTCCACATGAGGAAGGGAAAGCACAGCGTGTGTGTGTGGTCGACCTTGTCCTTGTGGCAGCGGTTTGGTGATGTTGTAGATGAGCTTCTCACTGGGGGTCTCGGAGTCGACGAAGGACAGAGCTGAAGGCGTTATCTCCGTGACGCGATCTTCCAGAGCCTGCACATACAAACACAAACACGCTGAGGAGCCTTAAAACAGCAGCTGCTGCTTCCTGCGGCTCCGATCACACCTGTGATGGTGAAGGACTAAAGGTTTGAAACACAAAAGCAGCCAGAAAAAGCTGTGGTCCTTTTACAGGACTTTAAAAAAAAAATACCTGCAGACTGATGTATTTCCTTGTCAATTTTTTAAAAATAATTTTTCCAGTACGTTTTACTTCATGTTTAAATTGTTTTTTAACAGTATCTTTAAATGACCACACTCATCAGTTTGATGCTTTAATGTATTCTCTACAATTAAAGACTACAATGAACTAACAGGCACAGTTTCTCAGTTTTAAAATAAAAACACCAAAATTTTAACTTTGAAAGTCATGCACACCATATCAATGGAAAAAATTATTTTTTTGTTTTGATTTATCTGCTAGACAATCCAATTGGGTATTCTGTTTCCTTTTTTTGATGATAATTAGTTAATTTAGGTATGTCGGACTAACAATTTTGTAAAATTACTATTTAATCACTATTTATAACTAGGGTTATACATTTTTTTAAACAATTTAGGGTTAGGGTTATAACCATTTTTAACAATTTAGGGTTCAGGTTAGGGTTATAAATTTTTTTTTTAAACAATTTAGGGTTAGGGTTATAATTTTTTTTTTTTAAACAATTTAGGGTTAGGGTTATAATTTTTTTTAAACAATTTAGGGTTCAGATTAGGGTTATATATATATTTTTTTAACAATTTAGGGTTATAACCATTTTTAACAATTGAGGGTTAGGCTTAAGGTTATAACCATTTTTAACTATTTTCAGATCAATGGACCTTCTGACCAATGGACCTTCGGAATATTGACTAGTCACCAAATAAACACTGTGACTATGCCTGTTCTTTCACAGGATGCCGGTTCTCGCTTCTCTATTTACTTGAGACTATGCATGTTTTATGACAAGATACTATAAAAGGAAGAACGTTTAGCAATTGACTGATGTGCCAAGAGCCATAACTCCAAAAAAAAAATGTGACTATCCCTGTTCTTTCATTGTAGTCTTCAATTAGCATTCAGTTATGTTGCTGGAACCTTATTTTTTCCCCCCAATCCGTATAACCAGAATGGTGAAGTAACTTTCTTTTCTCCCTTCCTTTCCTGGGGGGCATTGATTTCAGGTCATTCAAACACACGATTAAACTCAACTTTCTGATTCTTGAAACAGTCTTGGAATGGGGAAAGGATCACAGCAAACAATTTGTCTGAAAGGATTTTATTCCTGTCACATAATTTATGTGGGATTAATAGCATTTTAGTGCAATTAAAAAGGGCGAAGCAAATTGCCTGGATAATTTCATGTGAAACTTCAATCAGGTGCTGTAAAAACCAAAAGTACATTTTTTTTCACAATTATCGGACATGGATTCAGTGAATTTTTAAAAAATTTCTTTTGTTAATCCATGCCCGGGGGGGTTGTATGTCTGTGAGGGTGTTGAGCTTCCTAACATGTCTATTTTTTGTCTTTTTTTTGGCAACTTGATGATGCATTTTAGAATTCCATGTGTTCCTGGTGTTTTATTGTCCCGTCCACATTGGACAGTTGCTTGTCCATCACAGTCGTTCTACTACGTCTACGTACTTGGAAAGATTGCATTTTAGAAGTTGGTGTTTTCATGACTGTTGCTTTGTTTGTCCCTCACCGTGATCAGTAGGTTACAATCGAGGGCCAGCTGGGGGAATCCGGGGGTCTGAGGCAGCACTCCTATGGTGAAGGTCTGAACGTCACTCTGTGTCAGCGGGTGGGCCTCTGTAGAAACCTGCAGACACGACACATATCATGGCTAAACAAACAACCGTTATCGGCCCTCTTGTTGCTCATCTTCCACCTCTGTTCTCTGCAAAGTGATTGCATTGTGAAGTGCAAAGTGTTACTCTGCAGAATTACCTTTTCAATAAAAGCGTGCGGCGTGTTCTGTATTATTTAGCTGACAGGCTCTGCAGACTCAGCCTGTGACGTTCCATCAAACCCCGCGTGCGCCGGCAGGGATTCACTAACTCGGTCTGATTGTCTCAGTTCTGCATTAGACTCGAGAACATGTTTACTTATTGGACTCTATTCAAATATTAATGAACTGACTTGAGTAAAACGGTCCCAGCTTACATGGAATAAAGCTGCACTAAATTTTGGATTGGATCAATAGGTCGTTTTGGGTTTCAGTCGAGGTTTGCGCTCTAATGTCCACAGTCCGAATTGGACTTGCAGAATGTCAGTAGATTTGCCAATAATTGAGGTTGGAACTGCTTTCCTGGTCAGAATGAAAGCACGCTGTACTTTGGTTCTGCTCATTTCTGTCCCCAGTACTATAAAAACTATTATGTTTTGTTTTACATGAAACTGCATCACTTCCTTTGCCTGTTTTTTGTTCTTTTTCTCATTGATATACATAAACAGCAGCAGCAGCCTGGAATGTTCGTTCTCAGAGACACTTTTTCTCGCCGCCGCTCTGCTGTTCCTGTCACGTTGCATTTGGTGATAGAAAGTTCAAAACCTCGTAGTCAGCTCTGCCGGTCAAAAGTGATGGAACACCAGCATGAGGCCTGGAGTCAGCTCCACCAATCAAAAGCAATTTATGACCAAAGGGTTGGTGCCAGATTTAGAAAAAGGTGATGCTGCACGAAAGCTGATTACATTTAACAGATATGATAAAAGTTCTTTTTTCGCTTTTCTATCTGATGCAGACGCTCAAAGCGCTTCACAAGTGATGCCTCACATTCACACACACGCACATACACACACACTGATGTCAGTGCAAGGCGCTCTACTGCACACCGGGAGCAACTCTGGGATTAAGGACCTTGCCCAAGGGACCTTAATGATATTCCTGTCGGACGGGGCATCAAACCGATGGTCCTCTAACCTTTAGAACATAATCCCCTCCATAATCCTCCCCCAAATTATTCAATTTCACATCAGCCAAAAATCACAGAGCTGTTTTTTTTTTTTTTGCCACGTGAAGTTAAATATCGTTTAAACAGGAGCAAAAGAGCATGAAAACAGCAGATTAATAACTGAGGCTGCAGTAGTTTTTTTTTTTTTTTGACAACAGGTCAAATCATTTCTGGGTGTTTTTGACTGTTGTTATCCGTCGCTGCAACCTGAAGCAATTAACATGAACATTTTGCAGTGCAAGTTTGAAACGGAACAGTTTTAGTTGGATTTGCATCAGGCTGTGATGGATAATGTGGCGTGCACAGACGTTTTTAGGGGTACAGGTGTGACCCACAAGAGCACAAAACCACAGAAGGATCTGTGCATTTGCTCTGCTAATTATTAATTTTTTTAAATACTCAATTAACCCTCATCAGTACACTTGGGGTCCAAGCAGAGCGCAGGTGTATTTTTTTTGATATATTTTCTGAACCGTTACACTTATTCATTTGGAATTTTATGTAACTGTCACCTATACAGTTGTCTTTGATTTCACTTATTTTGATCCAGTTTGATTAAATACTGTGGGTTCCATAATAATTTTCCCTTATGGGGTCCACTTGGACCCCAGGTTTACACAGTAGTACGTTTCATGACGTGCATTAAAGAAAAAGTGCTCCGAGAGCCCACACCTCCATCAGCACTTCACACGTAACTATTAGAGGTCAATTTTAGCAGGTTTACGCAAAAACGACTAAACTGATTTTCTTGAAACTTGGTAGAAGGGTGGGGTATGGGCCGAGGAAGAAACCACTAACTTTTGAAGCAGATCCGATTAAGGGGGGTAGATCCAGGATTTTTTCCCCCCACTTTCTTTAACATTGCGAGATCGGGCATTTCTCAGCATTTTTGTGAGTTTCTCGAGAGATAATGCACACATTGTTTTGGGAAACAAGACCTTCGATCCTGAACTGGATCTGAATTAAATGTGTCCGACAGGATTCATCAGGATCAGCGTATTCGCTCCTGAGAAACTGATCAGAACGCTGAAAAAAAACCGCCTCTTGTTGCGACGTCAAACAAAGCACAGACATGATCCATACATCTGGATCCTGATCAAGACCAAATTTACTGGATTTATCGGATCCCCTTGATATGAAATCATTCCACCACCTTTACTAGAGATCGTCTGTAATCTTTGTTGAGGAATACTGCTGAGAGACGGCTGAAACCTCAGATGCAATCATCATCAAATGTGCAGCTCTGCGGAGCTTTTTAGCCTCTCTTAGCTCAGGGTTTTGATTTGACAGAACAGCCACGATGTGGTTCAGTCTCCCCACACTAATCAACCTCGTTAGTGGCAGCAGCAGCGGCTGTTTTCAGCAAACGAGCTCCGATAAACGTACTGTACAGCACCTCTCCCTCGCCAAACAGCAGATAGGCACGGCGAGGAGCTGGTGAAGAAATGACAACATCAAGAGGAAGATTTGTGAGGTGCATAAGCGAACGTTGGATGCATAATTCTTTAGATGCATAAAAACAGTCGTATGTATCAGAGTCTGTGTTTTTCCAGCATCATATGATAAGAATATCATTTATCTCACGTCATCAGGAGTTGGTGGTGGAGAAGAATCCAGCGCCGCTGTTGAGCTGCGGGTTGGTAAATCATAAACTCTATCAGACCATTTTAAGGAGCTCAACACACTTTGTCCAAAACCAGCAGAGGACAAAAACACCACTGTCACGTTAAATCGTCGCCGCTGACAAACGCATCCCCGAGTTTCAGCTTTTCACTGCCTCGGCTTCCCGCGCATCCCGCCCAAAATAAAGAGACGCTTGAGGATTTAATTTGTATGTTGTGCTGTGTGAGTGAAAAGCATTTGAGCTAAAATGTGTGGCGATCGGACCGAGCGGTGATTACACGTGGCTGCAAGCTTTTCTAATGGAGTGGTCGAGGAAAAAGCTTTTAACGGCAGCGCCATTCACGCTGCACCGATTTCACTGGGATTTTCTTGGAATTGGAGCCACTTTCTGCAGGATCCGGAATTAACAGCGGCTGAGATAAGCCTCTGTGGGTTGATTTTGAGAGCAGATAAGTGACAAGAAATTTGCTGCCAAGGTTTGGAGTGACGTAGAAGATGCCCTCGGTGAACAACACGTGGTTCTCTTTTCATGCATTATGCACACAAATGATTTGTTTGTGCTGGTTAAAACTTTAAAACTTCCCCGTTTGCTGCGGCTTTTTGCTGCTCTTCTCACTCTCTTCATGTCTCGATTAGCAACACATCTTTAATCCATGCTAAATGCTCCCGTTTGTATTCTTTTCATTTATTTTTTATTTTACTCAAAATGTTTTCTAAGCATGTGTGTAGTATTATTTATTGCTTTTTAAATGTATTGTAATGTGTCATTATCTCTGTAAATCCTATATGGGTGATTATCCAACTAATTGGGCGAATTAGGGTCCATTTCACCTGCATTTCATTTTAATTTCACTTGCATGATCGCATGATAAAATGATAAGCACCAAAAGAGGTACAACTAATGTATTATTTCAAATTTTTCAAATTGATTTGAGAGGAACACACAAAATTAGACTTCCGAATTAAAGGTATTTTGATGATAATTATTGTTTTCTGACAGAATAATTGGTCATTTGCATTATTGTTGTTTTTGCTTTGAGTTGTGTTTAAATTATTATCTATAAAAGTTCCAGGCTCCAAAAGTCGTGACATTTTTCATAAGTGAGCTCAAAATGTTCATCCTAGAATTTTGGTCAACTCCGTTACGTTTGGGCTTTGCTGCCCTCTATTGGTAGCCAGCTGAGTTACTGAGTGAACCAATCAGATGTCTTGTTACATCTGGTGGCGAGAAACATGGTGGACAGGATTAACGCCAAAACGTTTTAACTTTCTGAAGAAAAACAACCAAAAATCAGTAAGTAGCTTTATTTCCCATCACCTCTGTTACTCCCTCTGACAAATTATTTATCAGAGAATTTAATAAATATAATATGGATTAGATACGGCTTGAAGATCACTCATAAATGCAACATAACTTTCAATCCAATGAATTACCATGTGGCAGTTCAGAAGG
>OMMV01186097.1:12345-24846 GCA_900302635.1 Chatrabus melanurus | reverse complement strand
TATATATATATATATATATATATACGTATATATATTATATATATATATATACGTATATATATATATATATATACGTATATATATATATATATATATGTATATTATATATATATATATATATATAACTACGATTACTAAAGGTTGTTGCTTCAAGTTAGCATTAACCTAATACTAGTAAAAACCACAGTGAGGGTACTTATTGCAGTGTTAGTCTCAAATTATTTAGGGTGTAATAATTATGTGCTAATTTGGTCAAACTGAAGTAAGTTTGGGTTGTACTTCAAAATAGGAGCTGTCAACTGATTACCACCTGTGATGAGTAGGGTCAGATGGTGGGGTGAGCCACCAAACCAACCTGGAAGGCCTAAACACATTTTGAGAGTTTTGTGGGAATGTTTAGTGGAAGAACTACATGGAATCAGAGTGGTCCATGTTCAGTGCCTCCATTGTTGAGGCGGTTGCTTTGAGTTGGGGCCATACAGTCGTCTGTGCTTGCTGTGGTGGCAACCCAAGAACCCGCTGGTGGACACCTGTCGTGAGGGAAGTTGTCAGGCTGAAGAAGGAGGCCTTTGCTTGTCTGGTTGGCACAGAGGTCTCTGGAATCAGCGGACAGGTGCTGGCAGGCCAGAAGGACTGCAGCCTCAGTGGTTGCCGAGGCAAAAACTTAGGTGTGGAAGGAGAATGGAGAGGCCATGGAGAATGACTTTCGGTCAGCCTCAAAGCGGTTCTGGCAAATCATCAGATGATTCAGGAAAGGGAGGCCGTTCTTAGCTCGAGCTGTTTCCAGCAAGGGCGGAGAGCTGCTTACCTTGACTGGGGATATTGTTGGGCAGTGGAAGGAACACTTTGAGGATCTCCCCAACCCTACCAACATGCCCTCCTTGGAGCAGGCAGGGATGGAAGGCTCGGGCGGATCTAGTGCCATCTACCTAATGGAAGTCACTGAGGTAGTCAAAAAACTCAGTTTTGTGGACTTGGAAAAAGCGTACGACTGGGTCCCCTGAGGTGTCTTGTTGGGGGGTGCGCCAAGAGTATGGGGTACCGGGAGCGCTGCAACGCACAATCCGCTCTCTATACGACCAAAGTAGGAGCTGTGTCCGCCTTCTCGGCATCGCATCAAACCTGTTCCTTGTGGGTGTTGAATACCGCCAAGGCTGCCCCTTGTCACCAATCTTGTTTGTGATTTTCATGGGCAGGATTTCAAGGCTCAGTCAGGGATTGGAGGGTGTCCAGTTTGTTGACCTCAGAACTGCATCTCTGCTATTTGCGGACAATGTGGTTCTGTTGGCTTCATCAGACAGTGACTTCCGATGTGCACTGGGCAGGTTTGAGGCAGAGGGTGAAGCGACTGGGATGAGGATCAGCACCTCCAAATCTGAGACCATGGTCCTCTGTCATAAAAGGGTGGTTTGTCCCCTCTGGGTCTGTGCAGAGTTATTGCCCCAAGTGGAGGAGTTCAAGTATCTCGGGGTCTTGTTCACGAGTGGGGGTAAGATGGAGCGTGAGCTCGACAGGCTGAATGGGGCTGCTTCTGAGGTCCTGCGGTTGCTGTACTGAACCATTGTGGTGAAGAAAGAGCTGAGCCAGAAGGCGGCGCTCTCGATTTACCAGTCGATTTATGCTCCTATCCTCACCTTTGGTCATGAGCTTTGGGTGTTGACCGAAAGAACCAAGGTCACGGATACAAGCGGCGGAAATGAGGTTCCGAGTGTATCTGGGCTTACACTCGGGGACAGGGTGAGAAGCTTGAATATTCGGGAGGGACTCAGAGTAGAGCTGCTGCTCCTTTGCATCGAAAGGAGCCAGCTGAGGTGGTTCGGGCATCTGGTGAGGATGTCCCCCGTTGTCTTCCTAGGGAGGTCTTCCAGGCACATCTAACGTGATTTGTTTTTTTCCTCTTCATGATGCATTTTTTGATAGATGCAACGTCTACTCTAGTGCGACTTATAGTCTGAAATAATAGCAAAGGAAACTACTCCTCGAGACTGATGGCTGGAGTCCCGTGGAAGCTTGTATGTAACGGGATACGGTGTTATTTATCTAAATCCTTTATCTTTTGTCTGTGTGCATTCTGAGCAGCGGGGGTCCACGCAGTCAATCTCCAACATATCCCAGAGTGTTGATACGAATTTTCACACTTGGATATGAGTGCAGGGGAGCGAACGGCGACGGTGACAATGATGGGTGACGCCAAATGCAACATACATCTGTCAAACACAGTGAACAGGCGCTGACAGCCGTTCGATCATCGGTGAGACGAGCGACAGACAAAAACCGAAAGACGGAGAGATGAGAGTGCGAGAGGAGAGCAGAGGTTGTACACACTTGGTAAACAATTGCTTTTTGTGAAAGCATAAAGCAACTCCCACTCTTGCATTAGTGACCCCATGGGAGAATAACTGTTGCCATCAGAAAGCCATAAAGTCAACTCTCAGCAAATAAACACTTCAACTGCTGCCGGGTTACCTGCCAACACCTGTTATATACAGCTTTTCTGTTTGATTTTTGTTTTTTTAAAGTAAAGTTCTGGATCACACACAAAACTAAAAGACAAATTGTTCAACTGCTAGAATTTGGCAAAATATGTATGTTTTTATATAAGCAGTGATGAAAGTCTTCTGTAAATTACCGGATTTGGGGTGAGCTACCATTTATGTCAGGCTTTATGTCAACGTGCTGCGGTGATTCTTATTAGGCCATATTTAACAAAAAGCAAACTGTACTCAGTATATGCAGGAGCAGATGTTGATCTCAGGGTCATCTCTGTTCCCCCGGTACCTATCTTCCCCTCAAAACATGGTACCTATGTTTCCCAATACTTTTGTTCCCCGGTACCTAGGTTCCCCACAAACATGTTCCCCGGTACCTAGGTTCCCCACAAACATGTTCCCCGGTACCTAGGTTCCCCACAAACATGTTCCCCGGTACCTAGGTTCCCCACAAACATGTTCCCCCGGGAACCTATGCTCCCCAGTATCCATGTTTCCCAGTATCCATGTTTCCCAGTATCCATGTTCCCCAGTATCCATGTTCCCCAGTATCCATGTTCCCCATAATCTGTGAGGTGGAAATTACGAGTATACTGAAGAAAGAATAAATTTTTGCTTCATTCTATCCACACCTCCTAAATCACTTTCCGAGTGGACAGTAATCCATGGAGACCCTGATGGTCTGACTGGAATATTGTTGCCAAATTTCTTGTTGTTAACCACAAACTATCAAACTGATAATAGTGAATGTTGACTGTATGATATGCTAACGGCTCTATACAGGTGGTCACTTGCTCACATCGTCCTCATATTTGAATGTTTTATTACGGATCTACTCCTCCACATAACTAAATTCCTATTATAAAAGTCAGCTGTTAGCTTCTACTAATTTTTTATTTTTTTTAGTGGTTTATCAGTTTAGCATTATCACAGTTAACGCTTCAGTTAGCGGATTAGCAGTTATTGAAGATAACTTTTCAGTTAGCCATACCAACCACTGGCGGTTTAGCATTTTCTTCAACACAGCCCATCATCCTTCCAACATGCCATGCCGATATAATGAAGCCCAGCATATGTAGCGGTTCGCTGCAAATCCGGAAATTAGGAGTCGACGATATAAACGATATAAATTTGCCCAGCGGTAGGGATTTTGATTATACCGGCCAACCGCGGTGTCTGGTGGTGTAACGGCTCATAGTTGATCCGTAAGGACAGCGCTCGGAACGCGAGTGACTGAAAGTCCAGAGCTCTGGAAAATAACTAGGATTCATAACTTTTTTTCCGAGCATCTGCTCGGTACGAACACTCATCTGAAGAATGTTTTGCACTAGAGAGTGACATTTCATTTAGATTTTTTTATTACGTTGTTATGGAGAAAGGAATCTACTGTTACACTGTTTGGAAGTTACTTGAAAGGTTTTGTATTTTTCAAAAAGTGAATTTTTGCACAATAAATGTTCTTAAAAAATTTCAAATAGTATAGAATGCGATTTTTAACAGTTGAGAATAAAACTTCCTGCTGCGATGCATTTGCTATGGGAGCATGTTACCCATTCAGAAACAGTTATATACTGAAGAATATATCGCAATATATACCGTTACCACAATATGCTTCAAATTATGCCGCAATATGAATAGAAATCCAGTAAATGGACTGCATTTCTATTGTGCTTTACAATGATGCCTCACATTCACACAAATACACTGTCAGCGTGCTGCCATGCAAGGTGCTCAAGGCACAACAGGAGCATCTTGAAGAATAAGGACCAAGGGACCTTAATGATTTCCTGTGTGATGGGGGAGTTGAACCCAGGATCTTCTGGTCACAAGCCCTCCTCTCTTAACCTCTAGGACATCACTTTCCCAGAATATGAGGAGGGGGGGTCATCCACTGCACGGCGCTGCCCAGGTCCAAACCTGAGGCGGGTCACGGAGGTAGTTCACCTAGAACATCCTTTTCCCGAAGCAAGGATGGCCTTCTTCCACCGCCGTATGTCAACGTGGGAGAGAAATAACGGTAAAATTGAGACAAATGTCAGGGTCAAAAGATGTACCGAAGCATAGATGAGAAAGCTATACAACAAAAACATAAAACACAGCAAACGAGACAGCAGGAGGGGAGATGAAGATGAAAAGAAAGAGATTAAAAGGGTCTAGCAATACCTGGCAGAGGCAAGAATGATGAGATCAGACGCTCCATTTGAAGACAGGAGAAGAAAAAAAAAAAACGCAACATGTATATCTGCAGCTCTACCGGTTGGCACCGGCGTTTTACGTGGCATCTGATCGAGGATTTTCAAAGGCAGACGTGTCAAAGAAGGTAAACCATCCGAGCCCTATCACAGTGAAAATGTCAGGGTTAAAAAAAAAAAAAAAGAAAAGAAAAAGGTAATGTACGCTCCATTTCTTCATTCACTGTGCAGCTGGAACCTACAACCTTTGCAGAGCACCGCATCTTTGATCTGTAGCTTTATGTGTAATTATTAAATCAAATGGAAATAATCAAACTGATGCCTATGGATTGATTTCTTCTCACACCATAAGTTTCATTTTTGTAACACTTTGTGGGATGTCCCATGTAATGGACAGATCACCTGGCAGTGCTCCACCGGGAGCCTGACCCCGTGTCTGTCTGTCTGTCTGTCTCTATGATGTCCCACCAAGTGACCTTTCTGTACTCGGGTCATATCTCAGCAACCACTTAAGATAGAGACGTGATGTTAAGTTCATATGAAGGTTCTTTGGAAGGGCTTTTCATGACATGTTAATTTGGTTGCTTTCGGGACCATAGTTGCTTGGGAAAAATTCTTTCTTGAATATCTCACCTTCTACTTAAGATAGAAACTTGATGGTTGGCTTCTATGAAAGGTCTTTGGAAGGGCTTTCATGCCATGTTGACATGGTTGCTAAGGTAAACATTATTTTTTTGAATATCTCAGGAACTACTAATGATAGACTTCATGTTTGGCTCTTATGAAAGGTCTTTGGAAGGAATGGCTTTCATGATATGACAATTTGGTTGCTAGGGAAAAATTCTTTCTTGAATATCTTAGCTTCGACGTAAGATAGAGATTTGATGGTTGGCTCCTATGAAAGGTCTTTGGAAGGGCTTTCATGCCATGTTGACATGGTTGCTAAGGTAAACAAACAATGGTTGCTAGGGAAACATTCTTTTTTTAAATATCTCAGGAACTACTTAGGATAGAGAGTTGATGTTTGTCTCATATGAAAGGCCTTTGGAAGGTCTTCTGGGTAATGTTGATTTGGTTGGTAGGGAAATGTTTTTTTTGAATATCTCAGGAACTACTTCTGATAGACACTTGATGTTTACCTCGTATGAAAGTTATTGTATATTGACTAAGTAATTTTTAAAAAAAAGGATTGTTTTGTTTCTGTGAAAAAAGGTTTATTTGTGTTTCTTCCACCCTGGGACATCCCACCTGCCGGGCTTTATGTACTGCTTCTAGTTTCATTAGTTGGATTCCAGCCCAGGACTTTCAATGAGCCTTCAAAAAAAAAAAAGGCTCCACTTATCAGCAAAACCCAGTCCGATTACTTTTTCATTTGGAGCATCCACAACTCCTGCAAACCCATACCAGAATTTCCCATGATACAAATGGCACTAGCTTGACAATCTATAGCACATACAACACATAGCACAAGTTCATTTGAGGTGTTTCTAACTCCTTCTAACGTTGCTAATTACACCACGCGTAATCTGAGCGCAAAGCAAGGCAGAGGGCACAAAGGGGCTGTATTTAGCCACTTAATTAGTCATGGGTGTGTTTTGGGCATAACATGAATTTTCCTTTCAAGACACAAGTGTACCAACTCTGGGGCATTGCTGCTTAGATGGTAATCTCAAATGAGAGTTTCTCTTGTGAGCAAACAATTTTGCACACAGTGCATCAAACTGCACAAGCGGGAGCAGCCACAGCTCCACCACAGCTCCCTGAGGTGAAGCATTTAGACGCCTACTTCCCACTCTGACGACCCTGAACCCCTACGCATCCCACCAGGCACAGGCAGACCCCAAATCCCTGCTGCACCTGTGGCACTGTGGCCAGTGCCGTCTTGGTGCTCCTCGCCTGCAAACCCTGAGTGAAAACCAGCATAAAAATATGGTTCAAACCAGAGTTTTTAAAGTTTTGTGGTTTAACATTCATTTTTGTTTCCTGTTAATTTTTGTTTTTAATTCAGTTTTGTTGTAGTATGATGCACTAATGCACCCTCCTATGTGTACTAACATGTTACAAGCATTGCTGCTGAGATGGTAATCTCAAGTAACAATGGTCAGTTTTGGTGTAGTTTGCACTGTTGTGTGACATTTATAAAAAAAATTAAAAAAAAGCCAAATGTGGCTGGATCCACAGATTCAGGTTGTGCTGCTATTCTGTTGTTTATTATTATTAAATTCATAAGACTGCAGCTTTATACACTGTCACCACGACTGGCACTTGCTGTCTGAATACAAAAGCTGGAATGGGTGGAAATGTCCCCTCAATAATGACCCTCAACACATTTCCTGCTGAATGATAAATGTTTTATAATGGCTACCACGCCTTCAGAAAAATGCTACAGCACACCTTTCCATTTCCTTTTTCTTATTATAGCACTTTTCTCTTTTCTAACAGCAGTGCTTTGTCCACGTTTTTGTGCCTTTCATACAAAGCTTCTGCAGCTACGTCGCATTACTTATAAAGGCCCGCTTCCTCATGCCACAATTGCTTGGTGTGTTTAAAGAGTCTTTTAATGCGATCTGTCTTCATTCGTGTTTTGTGCATTGAACATACATTTGTACAGGACAAGACTGAAGAATTTTCTGTGCTCTTGTTTGAAAAAAGGCGCAAGGTAGCTTTAAATAAGACTGGTATAAAATGCTCGGGTGAAGTGACGTGCGCACATTTGCACAATAGGTCCGTTTCCACCATAGCTGGAGACAAGTTAGTGAAAATAAGCAGTCGTTCATTCGCCACCAGGGTTTTCAACATGTTGAAAATCCGCAGGCGAATGAAATCCGAGACGAGCAACTAATTAGCGAATAGGGACACTGATTCTGACTGCTTGGAGAACCATTTCAGACTAAATTTAGAGCAAGAGCCGAATTAGACGAATGGCCGTTCGTTTCACTCGCCAGTCGGTCGCAAGCCCAGTGAGATACGGACTTAAGGTGAAAAGCAATGTGGCAAAGGCTAAGGAACACCCCTAGCAGACGGTAGGGGGGCGGTAGAGCGGTCTGGGCAGCATGACCGCCATGAGGTAGATGGCAGCAGCTTGGACAGAAAATCACCATTTTTACATCAATTTAATATCCATTTTACATCTTCATCAACAGGCAAGCCCTACACTCAGCTAACGCCACCCATAATTATAGAAAATAAGACCAATTGGTAATTCTTACAAGACCGAGCTGCAGCTCGTTTTTTTCCCCCATCAGATTTTCATTACATTTGCAAATTTAAAAAAACAACATGCTTTTGATTGATATTAAATGGTGAAAATAAAAAACCATGCCTTTAGGCTGCAAACCCACCGTGTAGGGAAAGCACACATTTCTCTGCATGGTTCGAAAGGCAGAGGTACTGAGGTATAAAATTGGCAGCTATGTGGGAGTTTTGATCAAATGGGATCTCCTGTAGGATGAAGCATTGAAGCTTGCCACTCCATTTAATCTAAAATGACAGCACCATCTTTCATCAAGTCATCTCGCATGTACATTCATCTGCATGTTACACACATACACACGCACAAAAATGTGATACACGCCCTCCAGTGGAAGATTATTGTAGATATTACATCCAATTATCTCTTATTGCTGATATTTTCACCAGTTTTCCTGTTTGCAGTTTTTACACAGTGCAGAATTTATGATGCTCTTTACAGTTATAACACTTGTTAAATGAATTCTTGTATATTTACACTTGAATCCATTTTAATCCCCCCAGATAAACTAAAAGTGGACCTGGGGTTAAACGCCCACACCTGTCCCTCTCTGAATTCACCCAGAATCCATTGCTCTGAACTCCACTAGTAAACAGCAAGCAGAGAGAGAGAAAGTTCAGCAGCCTGCTCAAGTGTGAAATAGATTTCAAATGACATGATATTACTGCATAATTAGCTTAATGCGTTCTACACAAGACTCCAACAATCATATTGAATTAAGTTTTAATGAAAAAATTATTAGAATATATTTACACTGAATAATATTCAGTTTTGATTGTCTTGATTATTTTGGAGCCCATCTAAAACTTTTTTTAAATTTACATAAGCTTTCACTAACATTTATACGAATAAAACAGTACCGTCTTTAAAACTGATATAAAATGATATTGATATAAATGAAAGATACAAGTTTCTATTTCTATAGTTTTATACCTAAATATGCCTAAAGGCATGTTTTTTTTATATTTCTAAGTTTCTATAGTTTTGTATTATCGACTTCCCTATATGACTGCGAATCATGGACCTTGACAGCCGAGCTTCAGAAGAGGATACAATCAATGGAAATGAAATGCCTCAAAAGTCCTTGGGATATCATATATCGACCATATCACAAGCAAAGAGGTTGGAAACATCGTCAAACCACACTGCCACTAAGAAAGCCTCCTAACAGCAGTCAAGAGAAGGAAATTAAAATGGTATATATATAATTTATATAATTTGTGTGTGTTAAACTCGGGCACACATACTAGTAATTTAAACCCCATGGCTTTATTTTGAATTACATTTTTAAAAATATTTTGGGGTTATTTTAAACTTTATTATAAAATGTAAATAAGACATTTTTATTTATTTATTTGTAATAACCTGTCACATGCAGCCATGCTGCTTTTTGTGCACCTGATCCCGTCAGATCTCAGAAGTTAAGCAAGTGGTTCTGGTTAGTACTTGGCTGGAAGACCACTTGGGAACACCAGGGACTGTGTGTGTGTTTTTTTTCCCCCCCCTGATCCCCTTCGTGACACAACTGGAGGGCAATCCGGTGTAACAGCTGTGCCACACTCAATGCAGATCTATACTGGATCTGCTGTGGTGACCCTGAGCAACTGGGGGGCAGTCAAAAGACAAACAGCAACGACAACCTGTCACAGCCCACCTGCAGTACCTTCAAGGCCCTCCAAGGGGCCCACACTTTGGTAATCGCTGCTCTAAACTAAATGAAAGAAAGAAAGTGTTGTTGCTGTTATTACTAGACCATAAGCCCGTGCTAACGCACGGCCTCTTGACCAAGTTTGATATGTGCTACGTCCCTGGGATGGACAACATGTAGGCCTTTGAGATGATCAGTGAGTCCTGATGCAAAACTATGTCCCAGTAGGTAAACATCTGAAATCATGACTTCCTCTGTGTGAAAGAACGCCATAAATACCTGAATAGTTGATGGTTGGAGTCTTTTGAAGCTGTTTATTGATGAATGGAGCGTGAATTGCCTGATTTTAATGGTGAATATTGATTGATTTTTGTAGCGATCAATGCAGAGAGGTGAGGTATGTGTGTGTGCCAATGGATGGAAATTACGTCAATCCAACATGGCGGCGGCCACTTTTAGCATGGGAAAAAAAGGAATATGTAATTAAGCAATTAGTGGGCTGTTAATCGCGGCTAAAAATGTCCTCTGACACATCACATGTATGTCAACTATCAGTCTGTGCAATTATAGAACTGTAGGTATTCACATGACGTAATGTATAGCAGCAGAGAGAAACCTGGTTCCTTCCTTTAGTAGTATATAATATCAAATTTCATATTGATTTTAAACAGCGCTTTCCATTATATTATTAAACACACACACAGAAAATAGTCAAACAACAATCATAAAAGTCAAAAACAACATTCAGATACCAAAATTCTATGTACATTTGTACACTGAGATAACGTGGAAATAATTGACACTAACATCTAGACTATGCAATCAGTTCAAGTCTGTTGGGGTCGTTTTGTGATATACTTCATGTGCCGTAGGAAAGATTTATCTGCTTTTAGCACTTACAGTTTGGAGTCATTCCATCCACGTCCACAGCAGCAGGCTGTGATACGTATTCCAGGTTTAAATCTGTGTGCTACACTCAGGGATACAACCGTATGAATCAATGGCGGCCAAAGCGTAGACAGTCGCACAGAATAACCTTTCCTTCCATTCACTTAGAGGGTAATAAATTTGAATCTGCTTACATACACGGCTTTAAAGCATCACTTCATCACTGTCGTGAAGTGACAGATCTGTATGCACCGAGGTTTACTCTGGAGATCCTAACCGGCCTCCCCAGACCCGTGAACCTCTCAGCACATCCCCTGAACACACACACACACACACACCTCAATTATTCAACATGTTCAGACAATGACATGCCCTCCAGCGTGGTGCGGGGAGTGAATTTCGTTACTTAAGAGCATTCTGTGTTGTTTTCTTTTGTACACAGTGATCTCAGGCCTCTCCTCATTCTAACCTTGTATTACCACACTGCGTGTGCTGCGGTTGTGAAATTGCCTTTTCTTGTTTCTGGTTATTCTCTGCCCTCGCAGTGGTAGAGCGTAGATTTACCGACGCTGTTGCCATGGAGTTGTAATGTGCAGAACCAATCGGAGAGCAATAATAATGGAGAAAACAAAATCTGAGGTATTTCTGCTGGAAAGTGACATTTACACCTGTGAATGCTTCCAATTTGTTTGTTCCTTTCTCTCATATTCACAATTATTATTATTATTATTTTTTTTAAAATTGGAACACAATAAAACCACAACAGTTTGTTTGGGTTGGTTGGCTTAGCATTTACCCACAATGTCACATCTCTTTTATAGGTCAACACTGAGGCTTAGATCGTTTAGATTTTGAACTACAGTCCCCACTGAAAGTACTGGAACGAAAAGGCCACTTCATTAGTTTTTGCTACACGTGGAAGAAATGCAGGTTTGAGATCAAAGGATGAATATGAGAAGACGGTTTAGAATGTCAACATCTATTTACTGTACATCTAGATGTGTTAAACAATATGGAACACGGCACCTTTTACATAAGACTACCTTATTTTATTTGGGGCAAGCAAAAATATTGGAGAATGTGACTAAGGGGTGTTTCTTGTTTAAATAGATGCAGTACCCGGCGTTGTGCGGCTAATTGAGACAAAAGGAAAACGGAATCTGCAAATCAGTATGACTGCATTTGAACATTTCATGTCTTTATTACAACAGTTGCAATGCAATTGATCCTTTAGGTGTCAGAAGATTAATGCTTATCTTAATGGCTCAGGATAAACAACGTTTTTAGATTCTGGCTCTGGACAGTAGCAGTTTGGCCAGTCGCAGTCCAGGAGCTGTGATTGGGGTGTGGAGTTACTGTAAGCATGATAAATTCATACAGTAACAGAAAACTAACCACACAAAGTAGAATAATCCCAGCACAAATGTGACATATCCACGCCCATGTAAACCAATGTTATGGAGGGAAACCGGAGGAGACGATGCGCATGCGTAGCTTAGCTCGCTGACAAATATGATACCTTGTGGTTAAGCGATGCTTCCTTGTCAAAGTCCGTAATTGGTTTTAAACAGTCCGTGGATGAGGAGGAATTATTGGTCTTGAAGGCGAATCGCACGGGGCGCACAACAACAACAACGCTGTGAGTGCTGGCACTCAGTGTCACTCAGTGACTGTGTGAATGCCGAGGGTGGCTGGAGGGCGGTCATAGTGTTCAGCGGAGGGTGTATGAGAGATACGCAATGCATGACGAGAAAAGGAAATAAAAAAACAGAACTGCATGTTTGAAGCATAAAGTAGATAAAATAACAAATACCCTGCCTAAAAGGAATGCATATGACCCGCAAAAACCTTCCCAAGGTCATGGTGAATCTGTGGACCAATTATGGTCTGTGCAATTGGAAGGATGGGTGCATACAGAGAGGACAGACAGTGTGTTTTATATATCTATCTATCTATCTATCTATATATAGATAGATAGATATCTATATATATAATCTCTTTCTCGCCCCCCCCCCCCCCCCCCCCCTTGGGGTG